>APFE030841127.1:2798-21091 GCA_000404065.3 Pinus taeda | reverse complement strand
TCCTCCAATAGTTTGAGCAACCTGTCAACATGTTGAACATGATCCTTCCAAGACTTGTTGTAGATTAGTATATCATCAAAAAATACTAACACAAATTTTCTAAGGAAGGGTTTGAAAATCGAATTCATCAAACCTTGAAATGTAGAAGGTGCATTGGTAAGGCCAAAAGGCATGACCAAAAACTCATGGTGACCCTCATGAGTTCTAAATGTTGTTTTCAGAATGTCTTGAGTCTTCATTCTGATTTGATGATATTCTGAACGAAGATCTAACTTGGTGAAGTAAATTGATCCATGCAATTCATCCAATAATTCATCAATGACAAGAATGGGAAACTTATCTTTAATAATGAGCTTGTTGAGCTCCCTATAATCCGGACACATGCATCATGATCCATCCTTCTTGTGCACCAATACTAATAGAGCAGAGAAAGAACTTTAGCTAGGTTGAATTATACCAGCCTCAAGCATTTCTACAACCATACGTTCAATTTCACTCTTTTGGGCATATGGATATCTGTAAGGCCTGATGTTTGGAGGAACTCTTCTTGGAATCAAACGAATAGCATGATCATGGTCACAAATAGGTGGGATACCTTTGAGAGTCTCAAATACCTTGGAATGATTGTCCAAGAATTTTTGGAGATCTGGAGAAATAGGTGATTTCGATGTGGAAACATCTAGCAAACATAATTGTGCAATTACACCTTGTTGTTCCTTTTTTAGAAGCTTTGTCATACCATTAGAGCTTATTATCTTTCTTGGTTTCCCTATAATACCCCTTAATTCAACTTCCTTTCCTTCCACATAAAATTTCATGAAAAGTTCTTGAAAATTAAAAGCTATTGTACCCAAGGATTGTAGCCATTAGACTCCTAGTACAACATCAACACCTCCCAATGGAATGGAAAGAATTGGGCTAGTCAATACATATTCTCCCATGGATAGCTTGATATTATGGCACTTTCTAGAGCAATTTATCATTCCTCCATTTGCAACCATCACTTAACACTCTGGTGCTGATATAAGAAGCAATTCAATTCTTTTGCTACCTTAACAATGAATAAAATTGTGGGTACTTCCTGAATCAATCAACACTATTACCTTTTTCTTCTTGATTTGTCCTTCTGTATTTATTGTTTGAGGAGTGGTAATTCTAGCCAATGCATTACAGATATGGTCAATTTATCTAGGCTTTGTTCCTGGAGTATATCCTCTTCTTTTGACCTTTCTTGCTCCTTTTCTTCTTCCTCTTCACAATCTATGTAGAATAATTTCTTTTCAGTACACTTATGACCTTTAGTGTATTCGCTATCACAACTATAAAAAAGCCCTTTTGCTCTTTTTTATTCCAATTTTTGTGGTGTCAATCTTATAGGTTGTGGAAGACTAGCGGAAACAACACTTCCATATTTATAGATGTGAGTGGTATGCTTCCTGGTTGCCATAATTTTGCTATCCATATTTCTTGCTAACCTGAATGCCTTCTCTAATGAATCAGGTTCCCAAAGGCGAACATCATGTTGGAAATTATCCTTTAAAGACCCTATGAACACATCAATCATATGCTCCTATGGAATATCTTTTACCCTTATATTCAATTTTGGCTCCATGTGCTCCATTATTGAACCCTTTTGTTTGAGACTTATCAATTGGCTAAAAAAAGTGCTGCTTTTTATATCCTCATAATGTGTTGTCAATTCTTCCATAAAAATTGCCCAATTGATAATGCGTGTACGAGAGCAAAGCCATTGATACCATACAAACGGATTTGGTTCCAAATATAAAGTTGCAATATGTACCTTTTGTGTGTTTTGCACATTATTGAGATCGAAAATTGCTCCATCTGTAATATCCATGTTGTGGGATCCTTGCCATCAAACTTCCTCATATCAATTTTTGGAATATGGTGGATCTTCGACCCAACATTAGAGTCTATGGAATCATGATTAACATTTCTTTTGTTCTCATCATGAGTTTCCTTTACTACCCTTTCACCATTAGTGACAATTTCTTGTAGCAACTTATTCAAATTTATCTTCAATTCTTCCATCTTTTCATCCATGCCATCCATTTTAGCAACCATGCCATTCATCTTAGTGTCCATGCCATTCATATTAGCTTCCATGCCATCCATCTTAGCTTCTACGCCTTTCTTTAAAAAATCCATCTTATCTTCTACACCTTTCCTTAAACCATCCATCTTAGCTTCTACATGTTTCTTTAAACCATCCATCTTAGATTCTGTTACTTTTTGTGCAAGTTAAACTTGTTGCACTTGGTCTCATAATTTTGATATATCATGTTGCATTTCTTCCTCTTCTTCATGAGTCATGCTAGAGATTTAGGTTGCTTACTAGGTGTTTGCATTTTCTTCCTCAGGCATCAATTACCATAATAATTTTTACTATTGCCCTTTGAATTCCGGTCAAACTAATTTTTCAAACCAGCTTATGCAAAAAAAAAAAAAAAAACTACACACCTTTTTTCACTTTGTAGGAGCTAGATATTGAATCTGATGTATCTCTATAATTCCGGATCATCCAATTATAAAATTTAGACCTATAGTAGCCCTCTGCATCCTCTTTCCAATTCCACCAGTCTGATCCCAATTGGATTCTCCAAGGAAGAGTTATGCACAATCTCCCAAGATGACCTGATTATAGACCTTTCCAGAAGAGCAAACTTGTATGAAGTTCCACGTGTCACTGTTTCGACATTTGGCTCTGAAAAATATATACAATAAACTACAATCTGTCCTCTTTCTGTACCTTCTTACAAAATTTCAATCCGATGCCCAGAGAGAAAGTTATGACAATTTTCCCCAGGTCACCTGTTTTGAATGTAATTCAGGAGTCTGCAAAAATACCAACTTCCTTAGATCATATCTTCGCAAATATAGTGCAAAAAGCTATGAAATTCATACCTGAGGTTATATCAAAAATTCCATGATGACCTATTTGGAGCAACGAAACCCTAGAATCCAAAGCTCTAATACCAAATGTTATGAAACTAGCTCACAAAAATATAGAAAAGATAATTGAACGCCTTAGAATTTAGCCTCGTTAAGGTGGAAACCTCCTTTACATTACACAAAAGAACAATTCTTGGATGATTCAAATGAAAAAACCTCCTTTCTATATATAGGAGTCTAAGGGGTCACAATATAACCAAGCCACCCTAATAATAATAATATAAAGGCACAAAAATAACAATAGAGGGATCCTATGGGGCATAGTAATAACAATATGGGGACAATAGGGGCACGACAATATTAATAAGGGATACAACTACAATATTAATGGGGGCATCACTAGTATTATAGGGACCTCACAGGAAAAGGGTTAGTTAGCACGGCCTAGGAGCTAGAAGACCCTTGCTAAACCAACAAGCACTGAGCATCCTAAATGTTTGGGAAAAGATGAGTCAAATGGTCACCATTGCATAACTTGCATGGAAACTTCACTTTCTTCTTGGACTCTTTTTTACCCTTCCCAGCATTACTACCAGGCTTATTTGCATTACCCTTCCCATCCTGATTCTTTTTCTTACCACATATTTTCTTCTTCCCATCAGATTGTTGATTTCCTTTAGGGTTAGAATTTTGAACGATGCTGATAGACAAAGGTTGAGAAGGCATAGGCACTGATGGTGATGCCTAAATAGAAGAAGCAATTTGTAAAGACAACTGCTGCAATTGGTTTAGTAGGTTAGCCATGCTATTATCATTTTATCCAACTAGCTTGTCAGCTTGGGGAGCCAGCTTCAGCTTGGCAAGATCAACCTTAGATATAGGAGCATCAGGAATTTTTTCTCAAGAATCCAAAATTGAGAATATTTGAGTTCTAGCTGTTGGGCTCTAAAAATAGCCTGTTCTTTGGCGAATACACCAGAGAGCGATACTTCATTAGAAATTTTAGGGTAAAAAGATTTTAGAAACCATTCAAGAAGGAATTCTTGGGGAATATAAACTTTAATGAGCCTCTTCTCCTCCATTCTTGGATGTGATTATAAATGTGGGTTGCCTAGCCTTGGTGGAAATTATCTAAGAACTCAGTTCCAACATCATAATGAACACATAACTCAAAATGGTTTAAAAATATGGTGGCCAAGTCACCAAACAAATCAAAGGTGCCCCCCTGGAAGCTCAATATACCATTTAGCCACATTCCCAGTGTTGAAATAGTCTCAACTTGATTGAATCATCAATTAGGGAGTTCGACAAACACCATAAATCAAAAGTGGCTATATGGTCGGCTAGATCTTCACTAGTATTCCCTTCAAATTTGGGTATGTCCGATGGAAGTTTGGATGGAACTGAAGGCCAAACCAAGTTGTATCAGATAGGATCGTTAGTCAACTTTGATAGATCTAGCAAGTTTAAAGTTGTCAGGAACTTGAGGATTCGACCCACTCTAGGCAGAATTCCCAATGTTCTAAAAAGAATATCCTGGATTTGTGAAGGCACCAGGTTGCCTAAGGTGATTTCTAGAAGTGCTTGAACCATAAGGAAAACCTTGTGGCCCAGAAAAATTCGGAGTTTGCCCAACTCCTGCCGAAAATTTTCCATATCCAGTGAAATCCCCCCCTAGTGAGGTATTAAATAGAACAGAGAGCCCATGGTAAGGGTTCCATGCATTAGAAAATGGAGAAAAACTCTGAAATGAACTCACATAGGAGTATGACATGTTCCCTTGTTGGCCAAAAGAGAACTGATTCCCGTCTCCCAAGGCATCAAAAGCTAGATTAGACCATTCTTGGAAAGGATTATAACCTTGGCCTTTGGAGGGAAAAGTTATTGATCCTAGAGATGAGTTAGAATGTGGAATATGACCACTCCCGAAAGGGAAACCCTAAAAAGAAGTTGACCCACTCGCCATTGAAGTCATACACATGGAAGAAAGAGATGGAAAGTTAAGGGAACTGAAGGAATTGCGTTGGAAGGAATTCCAAAGGGGAAATAACCAGTGTTGGAGGCAAAAGCTTGGGTCCTCCCACTCAAATATGGAATGGAGGTAGAGCCAAAGATTACAGTGCTAGGAGGGATTGAAGGTATGGAAATTGTACCTCATCCTTTTACTGAGAAAGGAGTATGTACACTAGTAGCACTCATAGTTGAAACCATGCTCCCAACAGTGGCCATCGAAGGAAAAGACCAATATAGACTAGGGATTGAAGGCCTGTGGGTCGGGGTTTCGAGGTATAATAGAACGTCTAGATAATCGGGAGGGGGAGGAGAAGAAGGAGTTATAGGAGACTCAGGGAGTTCTTAAACCTCTATAATGTCTTCCGATTAGAAGAGGACTTTAGAAAGGATTGGATCGTTCCTCTTCAAATCTCAAATTACACTAGGTCTATTATGTGAAACAATAGATTGAATTGGTGGATCAATCTCCATCACGTTTGCTGCCACTGATTGGATATCACCGGCATAATTGCTTTTACGCCTTCTGGAAGAAGGTCTCCACTCGTAAGTGAAAGCCCATGAAGCCTCCTAGATCGACGAACTGGTCGATCGACCGTTTTTAATTATTTAAGAGACTAATTAAAGACTCAAAAAATTTATAAAGATATGGCCAACTAGGAGCAAAGAACATTCTCTAACGAATTCCCTAGAAGATATAGTCAATCAAGAAACTTCCAAGTATTTTTGTTCCAGGTGATGAGGACCGGACACCAAAATACAAGAAAGTGAAATCAAGGACCTTTCGAAGATATTTTGGGATAATGACAGCCCAAGTCTACCAGAGAAGGTGACAAAAAAAAGTTATGGCGACCCCCAGACAAAAGCCTTTTCCAGTTCAAGTAACCAAGCTTCGCAAGGGTACCCTCCAAAAGTACTAATGAACGTGATGCAACATCTACCTCAGGTGCCGTGGGATTCCCCTTCGCAGTGACCTATGTGGTCCCTAGGAATAACAACTATGGACACTAGCTCATATCAAAAGCCGAGAGAAACAGTCTCGGGGCGGGATCCAACAAGTAGGAGAGGGGGTATCTCTTTTTCCTTGTCTTCACTCTCCCTCGTGCTTGACTCCCAGTAGAAAGGAGATTTCCTAGTATTTCTGATGACATTGGATTTCACTCATTATTCAACATCTATGTTTAACAGTTTGGTTGGCTTTGGAGTGTTAAATCTCCACTCACCTATTCCAAGGCCCTAAAGAGCTAGACTTGTTGATGTAATTAATGACAAATAAAAACATGTTCTAGTTCTTTTTAATTAAGCAATTGATTTTAAAAGGTTGTTCTTTAGGTCACGGGTAAAATGAGAGTGCATCTTGTGGTGTTTTGACGCAAAATAAATCAATAGAAACTTAGCTATATGAAAATGAAACTATTTTTCTTCGATGAAAAGAGATTTCTATAAGGTTCTATGAATAAACTTATAAAAGCAATTTTTTTTTTCTTTTTCAGAAAACATGCTCCACACACTCAAAATCTAATAAAAAGACTAAAATGCCTGCAGTGCAAACTAACTTAATGAAAACTATAATGATGGTGCAAGATTATATGGATGATCATACAATAACAAAATGTTTCCCTTCACAAGATCAATAGGCCAACTTGACTACAAGGAGGGCATAAATTCAATGACAAGCTTCCCTCGAAACCAAGAAAAACCAATCGAAAAAAGTTCACAATTGCTAAAAAATAATGAAGAAAGAAAAAACAAAAAAAATGAAAAGAAACAGAAAGGCAAGAATGATGTTGTTGTCTTTTTCTTTTTTAAATAACCCAAAGAAGTTTTTGAGAACACAAAAACTACTAAAATTCCAAGACCAAAAAAAAGCATAAAGAGTCCTAAGATTCTCAAGTTATGCACATCATTAATATAATAAAACTTGAAATGATAAAGGACTACAGACTTTCATAGATTGGTCTAAGCAACAGTATAAAGGAATTCAACAAACCAAAATAATGTCAAGAAAGACTTTCAAGATAGCCAAAGAGGCACTGAAAAACTATGAAAAACAAAATAGGGCAGCCAAAAAAAAGGAAAGCAAAGCAAAGCAATCCGAAGGTTGGGTTATAAACAAAACTGCAACCAATTTCGTTTTCTGCAAAGTTAGAAAAATCAAGAACTTCTACAAGAAGACTTGAACCCAAATCCCAAACTGAAACTTTACTAAAAAAAAAAACCCTAGGTTGACTAGGTTTTTCACCAAGAAGAAGATTGGAAACTGAAAACTTGCATGAAAGAAAAGCTTGACTAACAATGGATGACCATAAAACAACAAAAATCACCAAGCAAAAATCTTAACTGGGTCCAAGGTTTTGAGAAATTTATTCAAAATAAGGTATACGTGACTGTGTAAAGACAAAGAAGCATGTATACACCACTGAAACAAAGGAAACTCACGTATACATGAGTTTCTTTGAATAAAAGAGCGTGTATACACTATTGTATCCTTTGAAAAGTGCGTATATAAAGCTCAATAAAGAAAAACAAAAAATCCAGGCCTGATCCAAAAGATCAGACTTGATGCCCAGGAAGAAAAAAGGTTAGAGACACTGTAAAAGAAAGAATTCTATCAAGCAGGCCTTGATAAAAAAGAAACAACCCAATCTAGGAAAAACAAGAATGCTTTCCCCAGTGGAGTCGCCAATTTTGATTCTAGTAGAATCACCCTAGGGTCTTAGGTTGGGAACCCCAACAAAGCAGAGGGCATACATCATAAAAATACACACAAAGAAGCAATCCTAATACTTAAATTATTGGAAATAATACTAAGAGGGGGGTGAATTAGTATTATTAGATCAATATTTTAATTTTCCAAACAGATTTATATACGCTACTTCCACTAAGTAAATTAGCATGTACACGCGACTGTACTTAAAGCAACTAATCTATATGCAAAGAACTTTTGATTTAGACAAATTATCATGTATTGAAATTTAACCAGTATATCAGAGATTTATTAGATAGTGCAGTAAAAGAAAAATAAAGCATCACACATAAGAAACACACATGAACACCAAGATATAAGGTGGAAACCCATTGTGGGTAAAAACCACCTGCTGCTGTCATCTCTGTCTTCTTTTAATAATAAGAAAATCTATTTACAATCTTGTATTGGTGCACATTCATACCAGTACGTAGGCACCCACTTGCAGAAGGTTACAACCTTCTCTCGTTCTCCAACTACTACTAGAAGGGAGCGACAACCCCCTAGCTCTTGTACTAGCCAATATGTTTACTAGCACGTAGGTGTTAGCCTACAGAAAACTCCACTCTTCTACCAGGGACCATGTTTCATGAATTTTTAGACTGGATACTCTTGGAACACAACACCACAATCTGAAGGCCATGTTTCATTCAATTTTCATACCGGACCCATCAACAACATCATAACTACAATACAATCATCAAGTACATTTGCATCAACCAATACTGAAACTCAACCACCATAACCTGAATCTAATCATTCAGAACACTATCACCAGAATACAGCGACTGGAACCCAGAACTCTGCAACAACAAACAGAAACAATTGAAACATACTTCATAAGGTATATGCTACTTCCATGTGTCGAACCAATGTGTATATGCACTTTTATCAAAGCCAACTAGCGTACACATCTATAAATGTTAATTCATAATTTTGTAGCTATTCCAGACTTTAGTTATACCCAGATCATAACATTTATAGGATAACACATGCACCAATATTCAGATCTAGACTACACATGATCAAATCACATAATGATAATTCATTTCAAGTCTTAATATCTCTATCCATCATTAGATATTATCCCTCATCAACCGCTAAGGTTCATCCTTGGTTCAGAT
Organism: Pinus taeda; assembly: GCA_000404065.3. Lineage (NCBI taxonomy): Eukaryota > Viridiplantae > Streptophyta > Pinopsida > Pinales > Pinaceae > Pinus > Pinus taeda. The sequence continues at coordinate 12,298 of APFE030841127.1, read as the reverse complement.
CAAGCAAAGCATCATAAGCCAAGAACCTGCATACTAGATCTCACAATTCATCAGATATTCGATACTTGCACACCATGGCCTAATGATATTCTCCTCCTTATATAGTTTTAGACATTTCTCAATACCATGGATCAAAACCACTTAGGACCAATACCTTGGACCAAATACTTAGGGTCAATACCTCAGACCAAATACCTTGGACCAATACCATGGATCAAAATACCCTGGACGGAATACCTCGGACCAAACACCTTGGACCAAGTACCTCGAACCAAAAGCTTAGTTTTCCAACATATACGCGCTTTTCCTTCTGTGAAAGTGTGTGTGTACATATACGCTACTTGTGTTCAGTGAACCTACGTGTATACGTAGCTTGGTCATGGTGAACTTGCGTATACCTCTCTTTCTTCATTCTCTGTAGTTTGATCTATAATTCTTTGTTGTTGACATGATGCACTGTGATATTTCATATGAGTGAGTTGCCATCAAGGAAAACACCTGTATCATAATGCCAACAACAGTTAAACTTGGTACAAAAGGTCTTACTCGTAGGTCCTATGTTTGAGGTCATTCCTATAGGGTTCAAGACCTCTACTTCTTCCCTGCGCTTTAAGACCTGCAAATCATTCAAGGCAAAGCATATACACCAAAAATAATTGAAATCATGTTCATGATATCAAGGTTAGATCATAAAGAATGTAAGAAAATAAGCATTAACGTGATATTTTATAAGCAAATCATGACATAAATTAATGCATAAAGACCATAATCATCAAGAACAAGATAACGCCTCTTTATTAATGTAAGCTAAAGAAAATACAGAAGACCGACAACTTGATTAATTTTCCAACTCCAAGTGAAACTGTCCTTCAGATCTGTCCTGCCCAGGCCTCAGTAATCCTCCTCCATAAGTATACACAAGGATGTCATGAAGGGATGATGAACATCTCAAGAAGGAAACAGGGGTTTCCTATGACTAGGAGTGCAAAAGGCACAGGGATATCTTCAGAATTGATCAGGGATGTAATTGACTATAATATCAATATCTAATCCTTCCTCCTCCTTTAGGCCTTCCCATGGAGATGTATTTATACTTCTCGAAATTAGTTTTTTCAGTTGGGAAACAATTGGGCCACAGACTATAGCAGGTGGGTATCCATTCAAACCCATAAACCCCGCCTGAATTAAAGGAGATTATATATTTTTTAATGTTTTAACACATATACATGGGTTGGGCATAGTCTTACCCACATGTACACGTGCTTTAGATAGGGCATAATCATGTATGGATTTCAAACAGTGTTTTTTAGAACATCGACCAAGTCTGGTAGGGAAGGGTTGCCCTAGACCATATCATAGAGTATCAAATCTACCAAGGGTGGTAAATGGTGCTATAACACCATGTTGGAAAATTAGAAATGCAGTAAAGATTTTATTGATCTTGATAATTACTTGTAATGTTTCTTATTATTACGATTATTTATATCTTCTTTCTTTAGTTCATCAAGAAATTACCAAAAGAATCAGCACATAAAATAATAGACACCAGATGTAGGCACATGCCAGGGAAAAACCCCTCTCGAGGGGAAACCGCCCTTGAGGGGAAAACCTAGTCAAGATAATTATTCCTTTCAATAATTTTCTTTAAGACTCTTCACTCTAGACTAAGACCAGACCTTCCCTCCACACCAAGTCAACTTCCATAATTTTGATCTCTTCCCAACAACTTTGACTATGTAGCAATGTACGACAACTGGTAACTTTCGGCAACAGTGAGACTTGGAAGAGTCCAATCTCCCATCTAAGGCACGAAATAGAGAGAAAGGGACAAACAAATATGATTTTCCTTATCTCCTTAGACTTCCCCAAACTCGCACTCACTTCAGCTTCCTAACAACAAAGTTTCCCAGCTACAAGAGAACTTTGCACTTCTACCCAGGTACAATATATTTTCTCACTTCTTCCCAACTACAAGAGAATTCAAAATTGATGAGAGAATGATGCTCTGAATGAATTCGATGTCCTTCCTTTTATAGGCTACTTATGGTGTTGAATAAGGTCCTTAGGCCGACATACTGTGGAGGTTCCATAATTCATATTTAACTCAATACTTAACCTTTTTACTTGGATCAAAAGCCCAAGTAAGGTCTCTTTTAATGTACAATAATTCTATAGACTTAGAATAAATCCTATAAGTCCTCAATGGGGACTTTTACCTATGACCCAATCATGAAACTTGTGCTTTAATAAGTCACAATATTAATATTACAAATTCTTTTCTTTATTCTTTTGACAAGTACATTACATGATGACTCAAGTACATTATTGAAGACCAAACATAGTTACCTTTTTCCAACAAGGAAGATGGTTACAAGGATGCTCGTGTTTCATATGAACCATGAAGGAGTCTATCAAGGTTGTGCAACTGTGAAACAAAGAAAGAGACCATTCCCTTCTAGTGAAAGAAAGAAAATTGATATTTTTTAATTTATCCATTCTGAACTATCTTGTGCCTTGCCCGTAACTTCATTAGGAGGATACACATACTATGCAATATGCGTGGATGAATAATCATGCAAAAAATGGATTTATTTCTTGAAGAGGAAGGATGATGTGTCAAATGGGTATGTTATTTCAAAGAATTGGTAGAGAATCAAACCAAAAAGAAGATCAATATATTTAGGACTAACAATGGAACTGAATATGAATCTAATCAATTCAATGATTTTTCCAAAGAGGAAGGCATTAACAGGGAGATAATTGTTCCATATACTCCAGAGAAAAATGGTGTTGGTGAAAGAAAGAATCGAACTATTATGGAAGCCACCCAAACCATGACCTATGATCGAGGTATACTGAAATTCTTGTGGGGAGAATTTGGTAAAATTTTTGTATATGTTAAAAATAGAAGCCCTCATCAAGCTTTGGATTTCAAGGCACCCGAATAAGTTTTCATTGGTAAGAAAATTAATGTTTCTAATTTTAGAATCTTTGGTTGTCCTATGTATTTTCATGTGCCTAAAGAGAAAAGAAATAAGTTTGAAGCTTCTAGAAAGAAAGGTGTATTCATTGGATAAAATGAAAATTCAAAGGCATACAAAATCTATGTTTTGTTGAATTTTGTGCAACTAAGGGAGAAATTTCCTCAGAAAATAAAAATAAAAAAACACATTATGAAGCGAATTATTTCAAGTGGCTCCACAAGTGTTAGGTTAGCTCTTCTAGATGGTTAGTTTGACTTTCCTAGAAACTTACATGATGGCTAGTTGTCTTGCCATGAAACAATCTCATTTAGATCACATGATGGCTATATAAAGAGGTTAATCCAATTTCCTTGATATGTAATTCGATCATGCACGCATTACTCATATGCTCTCTTACACGAAGGTATTCAAAGAGATGTTTAAGGGTTAGATCAAGTGAATAAATTTATCTTCTATCTTTTATTGAAGACTATGATTTAGTTGTTCATTATTCTGTGATCTGAGCTCATTGATTGGTTAGAGATTATAACTTCTTCAGGTCCATAACTAGGTTGATATTTACTTCATATCTACCTCCACAGATTTAGATCCGAGCCACCTCAGGATGCCATTTTATAATTTTGATTTGGTCTGAGCTTATGCCTTCACAAATCCATGTTCTATCTGTAGTTTGAGCCTCATAAGGGAAGAAGATGTGAGATATATCTTTGTGGTATGGTGAGAGGATTAATCTCTTGTTTCAGATATAGATAAAAGAAATTGTGAAGAAGAACTTAAAACTTGTGGAAGCTATTATCAGTGAAAAATCTCTTATCATCACTATTGATCTCTTTCACATTGGTGGAAAAGTTCTTGCATCAGTATTTTATCTCTCTCACTGTTAGCAGATTTATTGGAATCTTGTTATTTTGTTTCATCATTAGCAGATATAGTGGATATTTTTCTCACGCATTTATGGAGATTTCTTTCTGACATGATTATTTGGAAGCTTTCGTATTATTGGAATGATCTCTATCTTGTATTATCATTGGTGGTAGATCTCCCTTGTATCAAATCTCACACTTTAGAAGATCTGTCCTAGTTCAAAAAGGGGTAATATTGTTGCCATTGAGAAAAGGGTTTTAAAATCTGCTTATGTATCTCTGTTGAAAATTTGATGAAAATATAATAGAAGAATATTCTTAAAGAGTTTTCCCCCACAATGGGGTTTTTCCCTGGTCTTGGACCAAATCTACTATCTTATTGTTCTTTGACTGTCTTCTATATGGTTATTGGTTACTATATGCACGTAAAGGTTGAAGATATAAGTTAATTAATTGCAAAATTTAAGATGGTATCAGAGTCATGGTGAAGATAAGATTAAGATCTATAAGATGAAGGCAATTATCTATTGAAAGACCTTATTTGTTGCTCAAACTAGAACAATAGATCAGTTCAAATGGCTACATCCTTCTTCAAGGACAATGAGAAATTGATAGGGGCTTCAAATTATTTTTCCTAGAACTCAAGTTGGACGCCAACTTGGATGGAGAAGATGTTCTAGAGTATGTCTAAGGAAGTGTGCCCCAACCTCTTGAAAATTCCCCTACTACTGCTAAAGTAAGATACAATAAAGGTGAGATCAAAGCCCACAAATTTATCATTGATTCTTGAAAATATCACCTTCTTACTTGTATCTCCAAAATGAAGACATCTAAGGAAATGTATGACAATATTGTTGGCATGTTCGAAGTCCAAAATAGGAATCACGTCCTTGACTTGAAGAAACAACTCAAAGATATCAAATTGAATAAGGGAGAATATAATCAGTGTTATTTTATAAGGATTACTGAACTCAAGGACCAATTTGTGTTTGTTGGAAAGCCCCTTTCTGATATGGAATTGGTACACACATCCATTGATGGAATTCCTGCATCTTGGGAAGTATTCATTACTACTAGCAGTAATAACAATGTTCTACCAACTTTTGATGAATTGATCAAAATATGCAAGAAGGAACAATCAAGGATGATTTCAAGGGGCAAAATTCAAAGACATGAAGAAGGAGAACCATCTGCCTTTGTTGCACAAGAAAAGAATAAGAAAGGAAAGGGAAAATATTCTAAGCCAAAGTCCAAACCCAAGTTTTCCGAGAAGAGCATGAGGAATGTTGAATGCTTTAATTGTCACAAGCATGGGAACTATGCTTGTGATTGTCCAGAAAGAAGATACTCTTACAATCAAAGGAGTAACAACAACCACAATCGGTATCCTAATAAAAAGGGGTAATTATGTAGGAAGAAGATATGTAGGAAGAACCAATGCTCACAGTAATCATGAAAAAGATCCTTGCCCTCAAAAGAGATACAAAAATACAAGGTATGGGAATAATGTTGTTGCTTCTCAATCTGAGTACTTTCTGTTTTTAGCTTTGTCTAGTGCTTGTCCTATAGATTATCTAGATAGATGGTTAGTGGATAGTGGTGCCCCTAGGAACTTCTCTGGTTATAAATAAATCCTCTCTAATTTGGTTGAGAGGGAGTCTAGTTTAAACATTATCCTTGGAGATAACACTAGATACCTTGTAAAAGGGTTTGGCTTAGCTTCTTTTCATTTGGATCTTGGAGAAACTATTCACTTTTAAGATGTTTTATATGTACCTCGTTTAAAGAAAAATATTGTATCTATATCTTTTCTAAAAGATAAAGGAATGAAGGTGGCCTTTATAAAAGGAAATGTGTTAACCTGGACAGAGAAAAGAAACATGAAAAATTCTTCTACTCTTGGATCGAGAGTCGAAGGGCTTTACAAGGTCAATGAGATACATTTTAAAGCTATGGCTCAATGAAATTTCAATTATATCGAGTTATGGCACCACATATTTTCTCATCTTCATTATAAGGCATTTCCCAAAGTAAAGAAGATGGTTTTTGGAATGGTAGAAATCCAACCAAAACATGATGGTGTTTGCCTGGTTGTGGAAGTGGAAAGAAAACAAGAGGGCCTTTCCCTTCTAACAATACCAAATCTCATGACATCTTGCAACTAATTCATTAAAGTTTATGTGGACCTATGCTAGTGACATCCATAGGTGGATATTTGTATTATATCACCTTTGTGGATGATTTCTCTAGAAAAATGTGGATATACTTTATAAAGCACAAACATGAAGCATTTGATATGTTTAAAAATTTCAAAGCATTGATTGAAAGCCAAATTGGAAAGAAAATCAAAGTCTTCAGATCAGATAATGGTGGAAAATTCATTTCAAATGAATTCATTTACTTTTGTAGAGAAGCTGCTATTAAGAGAGAGACCATTGTACTGTATAATCTTGAGTAGAATGGTGTGGTAGAAAGAAATAATAGAGCTATCGTAGAGGTTTCTCATGCCATGCTACATGATCAGAATGTGCTAAGGTTCCTATAGGGAGAAGCTTCTATCATTGTCGTATATGTACATAATATGACTCCTCATCAAGCATTTTATGACAAGACTCCTGAAGAAGTATTCATAGGCAGTAAACCTAATGTCAGTCATTTGAGGATCTTTGGTTGTATTTTTTATTTTCATGTACCAAAAGAAAAGAGGAACATTCTTGAGGCTTCGGGTAAGAAAGGTATGTTTGTGGACTATTGTGAAGATTATAAAGCATTTAAAATTTATATACTTGGTCAAAGAAAAATATAATTTAGCAGAGATGTAACATTTGATGAATATGCAACTCTTGAAAAAGTAAGAATTAGTCCTCCTTCTATCTCTTCTAAAGAAACAAATGATGATGCAGATCCCTCTACTCATGAACTTGATCATGAGAACCTAGATGAACCTATTAAGCCTATGGATCCATTAGATCCTCCTCCATATACCAAATTGCCTCTATGGCTTCCTGATACTCTACAGGATGTTGAAAAACATACTGCTCCGAGGGGCACTTTTAGAGAAAGAAAGAAACACAGTTGATATCAAAACTATGTTGTTGCTATGAGTTATATCATATAGAGTGAACCTCAATAATTTGAAGAATAATTAAAAAGCCAAGCATGGAAGGATGCCATGACAAAAGAATAAGAATCCATTATGAAGAATGACGTATGGGAAGTTGTTCCTAGACCTTAGAGAAAATCAATTATGACTTCAAAGTGGTTGTTCAAAAGAAAACATGGCATGAATGGTAATATTGAAAAATACAAAGAAATATTTGTGGCTTGAGGATCCTCTCAGAAAGAGGGAATTGGTTATGAAGACAACTTTACTCTTGTTTCTCTCTATACCACCATTCACTCTACTATTTCATTAGCTACTAGACAAGGGTGGACTCTCCATCAGATGGATATCAAGACAAATTTTATTCATGGTGAAAAACCTCAAGGCTTTGAGGTACATGATAGAAGAACCCATGTATGCAGATTGAAGAAAGAACTATGTGGCTTAAATCAAGCTCCCGGGGCTTGGTATTATCGCATTTACAACTACTTAGTAGAGTTGGGATTCACGAGGAGCAGTGCTGATAAAAATCTCTACTTCAAAGTTGTACAAGGTATGCCTTTGATTTTGGTATTATATGTTGACGATCTGTTTTTGATAGGAAATGAACCTCTGATGATTCAGTGTAATAGGGAGCTTACATCTGAATTTGAAATGAAAGACCTTAGGATGATGCACTTCTTTTTGAGCCTAGAGGCCTGGCAGAGACTTGGAAAAGTTATTCTCTCCCAAGGGAATTATGTTAGGTCCCTATAACACTAGTCTAGCCCCTTATTTTTATTAGTGCAACCCACTTATTATATTTTTGTGCCCATGTAGTCACCATATTGGTTTTATTATGCACCATAGAAGCCCAATATTATTATTTTTGTGCCCTTACATTATTATTGTTATGTCGGCTCTGATTATATTGTGACCCCATACACTCGTATATATAGAAAGGAGGTCTTGTCATTTGTATCATCAAAGAATTGTTCATTTGTGTAATGTAAAGGATATTTCCCCATCTAAGAGGCTTATTTTCAAGTCATTGATCTATCTCTTCTTACATTTTGTGATCTAGTTGCATAACATTTGGTATCAAATCTTTGGATTATAGGGTTTCGTTGCTTCAAACATGTCATTATGGAATTTTCGCTATAAAGTTTTTCCTATGACGATTTAGAAGCTTACACTAAAACCCATTTGAGTCGAAATCTTGATGAACCTCTTGACAAAATTGTAGATCTTGTATCTCTATTTTTTCGGAGATATGAATTGTGCAAGTTAGGGTTTTTGAAGGATCTCGAATTCCTCCTCAAGTAGGTGACCTTGGGAAAATCATCATAACTTTCTTTTTAATCATCAAATTCAAATTTTGTAAAAAGTGAAAGAAAGAGGCCAAACTTTAGTTTGTGGGGCATTGATTTCAGGGCCAAAGGTGCAAACAATGACATGTGGCACGTTGTACAAGTTCTCTCTATTGAAAAAAGTCTATAATCAGGTCATCACAAGATATGGGCATAACTCTTTCTTGGAGAATCCAAACTCGATCATACTTGTCCGGTTGGAAAGAGGACTCAGAGGGATACCATAGGACAAAATTTCAGACCTTGGGGATCTGAAATTATAGAAATACTATTATCACCAAAAAATTGATCATCTAGCCTAATTTACTAGATGGATCGAAGTACATCATGTAAAGCCAATTTTACCATAGTAAAATTTCCTTCACTGTGAGAAATTACTAAATAAACCACCTTTGTTAAGTAATTTATAGTTAAAACCATGAAGAATAATTAATCACTATTTATTTGATTTTTTTCTAGGAATAATTAATTTAACCATTGTTTTGTTATTATTCCTTGTCATATTTGACCCAATCATGAAAAATAAATAGATAAATCATTAGTTATCTTATTTTTCTCCAAGAATAATTAATTAATCACTAATTAATTATTATTCTTTGTCAAATTTGACTAAGTCACTTAGGAATAATTAAACAAATCCTTATTTGTTTATTTTTCCTTAACTAATTCCTTGAGATGATAAATAAATCATTTATTTATTTATTAGTTCTAAATAAAAGTTTAAATACCTTTTCCCTCCTAAACAAACATAATAAAATATTCCAGGTGGTTATTCCAAGAATGGGATCAATAATATTTTATTATTTCTCATTATTTGAGGATAACTCAATATTTTGTTATAAATAGAAGGGTTTTCCATTCATTATTCACTTTAATTTGATTATTTTCATTGTTGCACTCAATGTGTAGAAATTTTGAATAATTTAACACATATTCAACAGAGATTATCCTGATCATGCACTATTGCGGAAAACATACACAATACATAAGCTCCTCTACGTTGATCATCAATATAGCAGCATCAATAACAATAAAACATCAAGAGCATTCACACATTAACAGAGTATGTATCCCGGGGAAAGCATCTCGCTAAAAACCCCAACTATCTGTATATTAATGATTGAGTCATGTAACATTACACAGCATAATACTTCTCACAAGTATCTCCACCTCTGTTACACACCATACAGCTCAGATCTGA
>APFE030841110.1:154167-186237 GCA_000404065.3 Pinus taeda | reverse complement strand
GGTCATCACAATAATTCCATTACTAAAGGAAGTCAGAGCATAGGATTATGAATTCTAAGTAATAGTAATGAAATCTACTGCTGATAGTTCAAAGGTGATTTACTCACAAGATTATGGAAAGACACATTCATCTCATTACTAAAGGAAGTCAGAGCATAAGATTATGAATTCTGAGTAATAGCAATGAGATCTATTGCTCAACACAATCATTCCATCACTAAAAGAAATCAGAGCACATGGTTGTGAATTCTGAACAATAATAGTGCTGGTGGTTCAAATATAAACACAGTCATCTTATTGTTAAAGGAAGTCAGAGCATTAGATATGAATTCTGAGTATTAACAATAAGATCTACTGCAAGTTATAAAAATAACATATAGATCGAGAAAGGATTAACTCCATGAGAACTCAGATCTGTTCAAGAAAACCTCTCTGCATTACTGATTATAGTTCATAGCATAAAGCAGCAGCTGAGCCAAAAAGTCTCCAACCTTTTTCTAATTCGACCTCATGCTCTATATAAAGCATTTACAAATAGGATTCCATCATCCATCAACAAGAGAATTCGAATTTGCCATCAGTGACACCTATTCTAACCATAAAACAAACTATTAAAATGCAAATACACCTAACTAAAGAGTCCTAGAGACCTAAAATAATTGGATGTAACTCCTATTTATAAACAAAACAACCTTATCTAAACATTTAACACATTATTGACACCTAAAATCCATGATGTTGAACTTGATGAAGCCTCCCACGTGGTCACCCAACTGTTGATGACAAACCCTAGAAATTAGGGAACATGTTTCCCTGTTTTTTAGGTTTAGATCCTTGAAAATTGCAGAGTCTTTATCTCTTCATCCATGCCACATTTTACGAAAATGAAGGAGGTTTTTGTAGCCCATGTTGTCCAAAACAAAAACCTCTCCTGTTTTTTTAAAACATTTCTCCAGCTGTCCAGAAACTGTCCTTGAAAAACACGTGGCAAACAGGAGATGAAAAACTGCACCTACAACAGTTTCGTAGCACAACTTTGGTCACCCGTTTCTCCCAGATCAGAATGAATTTGAGGAAGCTGAAAGAGGTTTTTGTAGCTTGGTATGTTAGGAATAAAAGCCGCTTTCAGTTTTCAAAATTAAGTTTTCAGCGGCTCAGAAAACCTTCTGGAAATTTACTAGTAAACGCAGAAAACAGAGTTTTTTCTGTTAAAACAGGCTGCTACAGGGGTTTCGTAGCGCGCTGCGAAAACACAGAACTGTTTAAACATTTTATCTTTTCCCTGAGATTTTTACTGCTCTGCCACTTGATTGCAAAAACTCCTTTTGACCTTGGATATATGTAGCAAGGATCTACATGTCTTCAGAACAACAGAACTAAGCAAAATTTAACAAAATTTGAACAAAACTTTACCATGAACAACAACCTTATTTAGCAGATAGTTGTGCTTTCAAGTCTTTTAACTTTCTCTTTCATAGCTTTGTTCTCATCTCTTAGATGCAGGTTTATCTTTCTGAGGATTTGGGCCTCCTTAATTGCAGGTACTGTCCATGTATAGACATCAGCTACTGAATCCACCTGATTTATTAGGTTTTCACTTCCTTTCAAAACAGCTTTATGATAATTTGCATACCTGACAGCAGACTCCCTTGCGGCATTCCTCACCTTATTAATTTCATGTTTGGCTACTTCTAGCTGATTCTTTATAGCTATAATGTTTCCCCCTTGAGATATAATGACTGTTCTATTGGTGTCTTTTTGCTTAATTCTTTCTGCCTCCTCTGTTCTGGACAATTTCTCAGGTTCCTCTGTCCTGGGCTAAGCCTCCTTTACTTGCTTCCTTGTAATAGGTCTTCTTGCCTTACAATGCCTGACTCTATTTTTTGGGATCTTGTCTTTGATGTTAGTACCATAAAAGCATAATGTGCAGCTACAGCAGTTTCGTAGCGCGCTACGAAACTGCTGTGTGATTTAAAAACACAGTTTCACGTCAAAAAAAATTCAACTCTCTTGATCTTACCTTTTTTCCTTTGAAATATTTTCAGTGATAACAGAGTGAATACAGGCCTCTTTATTGTCTAAAATGTCCATGTGGGATCTAAACATAGAAATAATTCACAACAAACCACTAGGAGATTAATGCCATATTATGGTATTTTATATTACACTGATGAATGGAGAAGGCTAGTAGATTATAAGCATAGCATGTCAACATATGGTCTAAATTTGAATATGTATACACATTGTCTCCAATTGAAAAGTGGAAAATAAATGAATAGTGGCCATGTCATGTATATAGATGGACATGCATATAGATAGAAAAATATTGTAGGAATTATAAATAGTAGTAATGGAAGGGACCCTATTGTAAGACGAAATTGTAAGTTTGTTGAGGTTATAAATGATAAAGATGGTGATATGGAAAGATATGTTGATAGATTGATAACAGTTGATGTTATTATGGATCTTACCCTTGGCATGGGTTACTGATTAATAACCCCTTCTTAAAACACACTCCTACGTGAAAGAAAATGGAAGAAAAAGGTCTCCCTAAGCATGTTCTTAAGGGCAGAAAACCAAAGAATAATCAATGAGTGTGGATTGACGTTTATAGCATGTGTTGTCAAAATTGTGTATTATTTTAAATTATTGTATAAAAGGTAGTCTATAAAACAATGTTCCATTATATAAATATGATCATACATTTTTTATTTTATTTGTTAATACATATTTGATTATATTTATTTGAAATTGATACATTTATGATTTATCCAATCATTTCCTAACATTAATAATGCTTGCGCTTTTTGATAGCTAGAAGATATTGATGATAGACCTACTAATACCTAAGATCAAACTGGGTTATTAAGATTTGGATGGGATGATCCAAACCAACCTTTAAACCATACCAGGGTGAAAAGGGAAAGATTGAAGACAACACTACCAGCTAAGAAATTTAAAGAGTTGGTGAGATTAGTAAACAATGATTACATGCCACCTAGCCTTACTGATGATGATGATAGTGAAAATGCAATGCATGAAGAAGGATTAAATGAAATTCTTACAAGTTCCTTTGGGGATAGAAAAAATGGTGATGGTAATGATCATAAGGTTGATAGTATTGATGATTACCACCAATGTAATCTTGATGATAACAACTTGAAAGACTAAATCAAGCAAGTAACTAAGACACTTATGTTCAAATAGGTGCAAGTAGAAGCTCAAAACTTGCATGCACATTAATATTATTAGAAATAAAGTCACTATTTGGTTGGTCAGACAAAGGATTCACTACCCTACTTAAGTGACTTGAAATCTATTTCTTACTATTGTCAATTGGTGCACGTAATTTTTAAACATTCATAAACTTCATTTATATTTATTTAAGGGGATTTTAAGCCATATATTGTATATAAACAATCCTAGTATAGTTGTTTGGAGATTTATGTGGTGAATATTTGAAGAATGTTGTTCCAAAGATAAATCCACAATTGTCATTTTTAGGTCTATGTTTCGAGTCTCAAAAAAAGACTCATCATAATGACAAGATTGTTGAGAGAAGGGAGAGGAAGATGATGAGTCCTATTTTGAGACTCAAAAAGTAGAACTAAAAATGAAAATTGTGGATTTATCTATGGAACAACATTCTTTAAGTCCCAGTATAGGCTGACATATCAAACATGTTCATCATAAGTAAAATATTCAATTGATTTAATCTCGGGCAATCTTACACGGCACTAGAAACTAAAATATTCCCCAAAGAGAATGTGTTTCCATCAACTTGCAAAGAAGCACGTCAGCTGTTGGTTGAATGTGGGATTGAATATAAGAAAATTCATTCATGTAAAAATGATTTCATTTTATATAGAGATGAATATCAAGATAAGGTAGAATTCCTTGTATGCAAAGAGAAGAGATGTCGCACAAATGTATAAGTTCCTACAGTTCTAGAGAAGGTTTTACGTCACATGCCAATTATACCTAGACTTCAACGAATGCTTTGCTGCAAGTCACTTAAACAATTTATGATCTGGCATGCAAAGAACATGATTAAAGATGGATTAATCTGAATTCCAATCGACTCCAAAGTAATGAAACACATAGAGGAAAAACGTCCAAGAAAATTCAAAGATGAATTATGTAGTATTAGCTTTAGTCTTGAAATTGATGGAGTGTGCCCATTATCTTTCTTGAGTTCAAATTATAGTGTTTTTCTAGTCATATTGATATTATACAATAGTATCCTATGGATGAGTGTTAGAAAATAACACCTTATGCTGACTCTCATTGTTCTAGGAAAACATCAAGTAAAGAAATGGACATTTATATTACACCTTTTATTGTTGAGATGCAATTGCTATGGAAAGGCATAACAATATATGACATATCTTGTCCTCCACCAGAAAGGTCCTTCATGTCGTATGGTGTGATATGTTGGGCTGTTGATGATTTCTAAGGACGTGGTGTTTATTCTGGTAAGATAAAATATTTACGTATTTACACACATAATTTATTTTCATCCCAACATTCATACTTACATTTATACAATTGTTTTTATGTTATTAACATTACTTATTGAATCATAGGGCTTCAAACAAAGGGGAAATTTTCATATCCAATATGCGCAAAACAATTTGAATGGTGTTATTCTAAAGATCTACATAAATTTATTTTTGAAAACAACAAGGTTTTTCTACCACCATATCATAAGTTTAGAAATCACTAAAAGAATCAATTTGATGGAAAAGTTAAAAATAGAATCCCTCCTATGACTATGGGTCTAGGTGATTGGCTTAAGTAGTATGAAGATAATGAATTGAAAACTAGGGATGATTTTTTTGATCAGGTGATTCAATTGAAGAACCAGAACAAGTTGTAGTTAATATGCCAGAAGGAATAAAACTGAAATCCATATTTTATGAGCTCCCTTAATGGAAGGATATATTAATATCTCACTTATTATATCCTATGCACATCTTCAAAAATGTCTCAGATTCTATATTTCGACATATATAAGGAAAATAGAAGGACACCTTGTCTTCAAGGAGAGATATTTCTCCTTTTCATACCAAATTTAATAGAATATAGTTGTGGTCAAATAGGGAAAATGAAACATATGTAGAAGCTTCATTTTGAAAAAAAAAAGTTAGACAAACTAAAAAAATTCATGCTTTCAATGAGTACACCTACTGGTTATGGGTCATCACTGGGAAAGGATTTTACAGTCTATGGACATGTGATAAAATTTAAAACACATGATTTTCATCATTTCATGAAGGTATTATCATCATTTAACTTTTACTGGCAACATTGATTAAGTACAAAATATTTTTTGATATTTTGTTGTGTGAGAAAAAATACTAATGGCCTTTGAGAAATTTGTTTGATAACATAGTATGGCATTGGAAATTAGGGGGGATTCATGTCCCAATGTTGAATTAGGGAATTCCATAAGTCAATTTTCAACATCTGCAATGTATGCGATATGAAATGTTCATGTGTGAGAGGCAAAGAGATATTATATTTCTTTCTAATTTTTTACTAAAGGTTCATACTAGTTCCATACTAATTTGATATTCTTATATTAGGTGGGTTACCTCCAAGGAGATCTAAAAATGTGAAGTACCCAAATGGAAGAAATAAAATTCCAAAATTGTATGTGTATTTGAGAAGGAGCTCCCTACAAGTTTCATGGACCTCTGAGTCCATTTACTTATACACCTATTAGCTAACATTGAATTAGTAGGCGTCATATCAACGAGGTTGATGTTTTTCTTTGAGAGGTATATGAAAACTCTAAAAAGATATGTCTGACAAAAGGTACATCCAAAGGATTGCATAATTGAAGGGTATGTATTGAATGAAGCATTTTTATTTGTATTTTAATTTCTTAGTAAGGATTTTGGATATGGGCCATGTTTCTGCGATGAAGAATGAGCATTATGTATTATTGATGGAGAAAACCCACAATTTGATGGTGTTGAAGTATAAATTATTAAGTAAATTCATGATTATTGTGGTTGTTTTCATTGCAATCATTAATTTACTCTGTAATTTATTTTCCTTATTAACAACATGACATTGTCAACATGTAATAGGTGTAAACAAAAGTGCTATACTTGACAAGTTCATTATGTACCACATAGACTTTATGAAAAAATGGATTGATTTATATGATGAAAGGAGAAAAGAAGTGTTAGAAGTAATGGGACAATTTAAGAGATTGAACCCAAGTAATACTCCACTTCCCACTGATCTGCTTGGGGAATGGGGAAAAGATTACACACTACAATGGGTTACTGAACAAATTCAAAATCAAATAGAAGATGTAGGTATAGATTCAAACATAAAGGAAGATGAAATCAACATATGTAGAGGATGTGAAAGAAAAGTGTGAAAGAAAAGTATGGTTGAAATTTTACAAAGTGTTCTTTCCTTACAGTTCTGAAACTATTAACTATTTTAATAGTCATCATTATATTTGTTTTCAATGAAATAAATGGTCTTTCATAGGTGAGGAAATATATTGTAATGTGGGCATATGGTTGACATTATTGTGTAGAAACTCTAAATGTAAAGAGATGATCCTTTGATTGTGGCTTCATGGTTTAATTCAAGAAATATATTCGATCAAGATGACAAGATAAGAATATTATTGAAGGGAATCTACAACATATTGGGAAAATCCAAGAAATTATTGAGTTGGATTACCATTATTTTAAATGTTGTATTTCTCAGCGTAGAAGGTATGAAGCATTTAAGAGGACACAAAGACATGATACCCATAGTGGATTGTTTTCTATAGATTCCTCAAGGTTCCTACTAGAGGATAAGTGATGCAGGAAAAACCTCCAAAAGGCAATTTCCCTGGTTTTCATAATCACCTTCAATAAACCTGTGGGTTATGGCCCACCTATACAAATCAGAAGCAATTACATTGCCGGTTTTAACAAAACCCGATCAATCACTGTACAACAGAATAACACATAATTTGCCAACTAACGTCAATCCCACCTGAATGCACAAAACCAGACTCCAAATATATAAAATCCGCGTCCATAAACTCCTCGGGTCCGCTCAACAATTGAACATCGATTGAACATTGATTGAACAACAATTGAACATCAATTGAATAGTGATTGAACAATGATTGAACAACGATTGAACAACATTTGAACAATGATTGAACAACAATTGAACAAGATCCTCCCACATTGACTTTCCACGTTGATTTTCCACGTTGACTTTCCACATTGACTTTCCATGTTGACTTTCTATTTTTTCACAAATCTTACCAGATTAATTCTCCACCGCTGATCTCCTCATTAATTTGACAGTTGATGTTTCACCTGATCAACAAAACTAACCATTGATCCTGCACTGTTTGATCAAGGCACGCTTGATCTAGCGGTCAATAACGATATCGCACAGGAAACATATGCAACACTTAATTGTAGGAATTTACAGGGTAAGTTCCTCAGACAGAACACCAAAAGGACACCGCTCACAAACAGATCACAGATCAATACACCAGTATTTTGACGTGGTTAAGACCCTCAGAGAGGGAAACAATCCACGGCCTGTGCCAACGTGGCTACTACAGGCAATTTATTAATAAAAGAATGAAAATTTACATAAGCTTCTCTCATGCACGGTGAACCTACAAATGACCCTCCATGCGCTTAAAATAGAATTCATGGACCAATCAGGTGTCAAGCCATGGATCAAGTGTCGGTAATACCGAGGAGAGAATGAACCGTCGGATCACTACATATCGTGACCGTCGGATTGTAAGTTACAAAATGTACAACGGTAAAGAAACACACTTTACCTAACTCTATACCTAACTCTATACTAGACCAAGTTGAACTTAACTATTTCCTATGTGTCGGAATATCCTAACAGAAACTAGCCCTTGTGGCTATTCGATTACCCTCATGATTGTTTGACTTCCATGACTTTTTGACTTTGCACAATCAGTGGGTCTCTTGGACTTCCACGTTACATTACATTGTTTGACAACATGGCCCATAGTAGAGATGTGGGCGACATGACTCATGACATGACTTGACATGACAGTGCTGGTACATTCATGCTACTGCTGGAGTGCATGTCAAGCTGTAGTGCTGTTGGGTGGTGGATGTCTTCATGGTGTGTCACAACCTCACCTATGCATGGAAAGGTGCGCAAAATATTTGATGGTCATTTGTTCGCTTCATTTTGCTTTGGCACATTGCTCCTTTCTTGTATGTTGAAAGGCTTGATAGGTTTGTTTGTTTGCGAAAGATGTAAGTTCATCCGTTTGTTCGTCACATCTTGCATGTTTACTCGTTCCTTCATCCACAAACACATCTTTGCATGATCATCCGTTCGTGAGAACATCTCTTCACATGCATCGTTCGTTTGTCCATTGGTGAACTTGTCCTTTTGTATGTGCTCCCTTCGTTCATCCCATTCGTCATTGTTCCATGTTTTTTGCTATACTTGTACCTCTAGTCACTCATAATGAGACAACATCAAATCCAAAAACCTCCTAGTCTACCATGACAGATGATCATTTTGGATGTAGGCGACCGAAAGAGGCAGCAAGGTTGCGAAGCGGGATGATGGCTCTCGGCACTATTGATGAAAATTGTGCAAGAGTCACTGGGCGATGAGGATGGGCAATTCGAGATGACAGTGAGTATCCATGAGGTCTGGCTCGGTTGGAAGGAAAAAATACACAAATTTTGGGAGGAACAGTCTGTTCTATGAAGAGGCAAGGCAAACAAAATATGTACATTTTCTAAAACGAGTGAGCAGCGGGGGTTTGACGGCAATATTTGGGAAATTTTATGGAGGAATAGGTCGGGCTAGATGGAGGATCAACAGGCAGAAATTGCGCAATTTTTTGGAGGAGTAGGCCAGGAGCTTGGCAACTAAAACTGCACAATTCCAGGAGGGAACTGGTAGTTGGTTGCTAGGTCACTAGCAGAAAAACTGCCCAATTCCTGGAGGGAACTGGTAGTCAGCTGTTGGGGCTTGGCAGCAAAAATTACGCAATTCCTGGAAGGAACTCGGAGTATGTTGCTGGGAGCTACTAGCAGGGAAAGCTTTGCTGAGGCTAGGAGGCTGGGCTACTGATCACCTTTGCATAATTTTTGAGTTGATCAGATTGGTGGGAAGTAGAGAGCTTGTTCATGAAAACTGCACAATTTTTGGGTGAGGTTGACTATCGGGAGGACTGGCTAGAAAATTGTGCAATTTTCTGAGGGGGGCAGGGACAGGCACTAGGTTTCTGTCCAGCCTGTCTACGCAATTTTCTTAGTCAGCAGAGTGGACAAGGTCAGTAGCCTTTGTGCAATTTTTGAGGGGAGTTTGTCCTGTGGTGGCTACTGGGTCAAACTCTCCAGATGGCCGGCATGAAGGTTGATTGAATTGCTTGTGGGCAGCGCAACATGAAATGGCTTGCTTGGTGCTTCTACGCTGTTTCAAGTGACAGTTGATTGAGTCGATGGCAGAGTGATGGTCTAGCTGTCAAAGGGGAGTCTCGTCGCCAGAACTTCAACAAAATGAGTAAGTGTGTGAATGAGTGAAATATTCAAATGTGATCTTACAAACACACACCAACGTGACTTGACGACGAGACGACTCAAGCCATCCAGACACACATGCTCAACATGACTGACCAACGGTGTGAGCGACAAGCACAACACTTGTGATTGATCGTTGATCGACCGTGAAGATGCTTGTGCGATAGTGAATGTGAATCTATGTGTGATTGTGACAAATGTTTTCATATTGAACACAACAAGTACACACGAAGCGAAGACTTGGAGCATGACCAGAACATGGTCGCAAGCATGACTTTGACATTAGCATTCAAACACTTGGGTGAAATAAACAAGCAAGGTGGATGCAAAGACTCACACGAGCTTATGGAGTGAACTTGGGTGTGTGAAGCCATCAAGTGAAACTCTCAAGGAAGGCTTTGAAATTGGTTGCAGGCCAAAATGTTGGAGGGTGGTTGTAGTCGCTACAACACTTGGTGACACACTTGTAGAACTCTAGCTTCTTTGTTTTGGTTCATTGATAGCATAGGGCCTTGGTCTTTTGGGGAGTATTGAATTGTTGTCCTAGTTACTTTGGCTTCCCCACTTACCCCATGGACATACATGGTTCACATTTTGCCAGCTTAGTCAAACAAAATCAAAAGTTCAGCTTCATCACAATGTTTCGAATCTAGGAAGGGTAGTTTAGCTCACGAGTTGAAGATTTTCAAAGTATAAGTTTTCATCTCTGGTGTTGCTCCACTGCCATCCGACCTAGACAGTACCCAAGTGGAGTCATGTAGGAACACACACATTTCTCCACTGCCAATGAGCCTAGTCAGTATCCTGGTGGAGTTACATGCTTCACCTCTCTGTGCAGGAATCCTTTCTCTTCTTTCGCCTTTGTATTTTTTCAAGAGAACTATGCATAGGAACTTATCTATTTTTGGGGTGGAAGAGGGATCCAGACTTATTGAGAGAAGGAGAGGTTGTTCCTTCAGAGAATCATGTAAGACCTCTGACATAGGTTTGCTCATTTAGAATTTCCCCTTCTCCATTTCTACTAGTTGGATGAGCTTGAACACACAGAGCAGAAGGTTGAGTACAGGCATGGGGCTTCCCAGTGTGGACTCAGGTTGATGGTTGGACCAAAATTTCCCTCGCAGATGGATCATATTTTCCATCAATACTTCATTAGCTGAAGGTTATAACCAAGCATAGAGAAGATAGACACAAGACTGGCCAAGTGTTGGAATGTCACAAGATTCTTCAAATCTCCGCCACATGCTCTATTCAAAAGCCAAAATGTAGTAGTTGGTAGCACTTATTTCCAGAAACAAAAATAGTAAGAAAAGCAAACAAAATGAAAACAACAACAAACAAGCAAGGTAACTAAGTCAACAAGAAAACAAACATGCAAACGAGTAAGCAAAGACAAGAGAAAAAGAAAACACTAATCCTACTCCTACGTTAAACAGTCGAGGTTACCTGAAATGCAATTTCAAGTGAAGCCACCGTAAGCTTACCCAACCTACAGTCACAAAGATATGAGCGATAAAAACAGAGAAAAAAGAGTGTGAAACCATAAACGAAAAAACTTGAAAAACTTGCACATGAGAGAAAAGATCTCACCTATAGGCAGAAGAATGTGTCACAACCACCCAACGCACATGCTTACCTCTTCTGTGACTAACATTTTTCAATGAACCTTGGAGGCCTCTTGCGAGTGAGTGTTGTTCTACACCAAGTTTCTTAGTGATTGCGAGGAAGCACTGAAGCTTGTTAGCTGCAACACGACTAGCTAAATAAGATTGTTCCATCCAATCAATGATTGGATCAGAAAATTCATGATGGCTATTTTGAAAGATTCGTGATCTTTGAGAGGGTGGATTCTTGATTCAAGAGGGGGGGATCACGATGGGAATTTGATACAGATATATATATCTGTTCATTCTCACCAGTCATGTCAAGACAATGAGGGCCTTCCATAACCATCAATGTAGGCCGAGGTGCCTCACTTGCTCGATAGAAATCTAAGAATAAAGATGTTACATAGCAAAATCATAGTGTGTGAAGCGACTGCCATTAGATGTAATGTTTCGAAAATGATAAACTGCATAACAACCACCCAAGGTAGAAGAAAAATCAAACCAGTCGATCGAGATTGCAGATTCCCATTTTGACACGAAAAAATATTTTTTTTTAACAATCGTGCAAACGATTTGAATGAGAGAACCGATTTTGTTGTCCGACAAACATGATAGAACGCCCACCCGCAAATGGTGAAAAGGTGCACATGCATCATGGTAATCACATAAATGTAGAAAGGATGCTAGAATTGTGAATGTGTGAAACCAGTTGGTGTGTGGTGAAATGAGAGTAACTTGACTCATGCGATAGGTTGTGCACTTGTCATCACACAAGGAGATTTCCAGTGTGACGAGTGGGAAAATTTTATGTGAGAAATTTGCAAAAAGACCAAGGAGTTGATTACGAAAGAGAACATCCGATAAGTATGATTCCTAATGAAGATTTCATATAGCTCAGTAGGAAGGGAGGTGAAAAAGATTTTGTTGATCTCCGTATATAGGTATCAGTCCAACCATTGTTCTTTTGACAGTCGCGGGTTTCTGTTCTCTTGTGCCATGAACTCGTGGATCCTTCTATCCCACCAACCTTCGATTTCTTTCTTAGTTATATTCTAGTGATACGACATCACACATCTCTTTTGTAGATTCTGATCCCGGCAACGAAACCATTTGTTGGCTCGAGGGGTCCTGACCCAGGTTCAGCATTAGTTAGCCAAACAAATCCCTACACTACTGGCCCTTTCAGTAGTAGCCCACGGACCGCAGACTGAAGTCTCACCCGAAGCAGTTGGGGGGATGTTGGAACCAAGTTTCCACACCCTTGAGATGGATGTGATGTCAGTTTATTTCAGCTATACCTGCCTTTGCACAGGTTTCTTAGCCCTTTGTTCCACCCTTTAGTACCCTCACGAAAGGGTACAATTGGCTTTTGCACAACCCTAACCTATTGCTCAGGCAACGAACTTTGATATCTCCAAACTAGGCTAAGTGTATTACTTATCTTATTAAGAGATCTTAGTTATCTTCACGTAAACAAATGTTCTTACTTGTGTTCACTTAACCAACACATTTACATACGTTCGTGCATCATATAAGCATTATAAGTGAAATTCATACCCAACATAACAGGATGCATAAACAGGAAAGAAAGACGCAGAAATTGTAGAATACTTCTCTTTATTGATAATTCTGGACAATTACAGACTCAACCCGCCCTGCGCACTTAGCTATAGACTTCTATGCCTCTGCGCACTTAGCTGCAGAGCCTCTACCTACGCTACGACCTAAACTTAGACTTATACCTCAGAGCTATCTCTCATACATGTTGATGCTCCCTTATGCTAACTACTTAGAGCTTAGCTCTTTTTATACAATCCTGTGGTCCGTGGACCATGGGTAGATCTTTTATAGTAGGCATTACATTTCCAAAATAAGGGCGGACAATCCTATGACTCCTTAACACCTACATGCTCTGCGACCACAAAATGTGGATTCTTTACACTTTGATTACAAAATTTGACCAAAATATGGGCTTTTAGCCCCAAAACTACCCTTAGGGAATCCCACACCCAACAAATTCATTTTCCCATGATTGAATGAGGGACAAACACTCCCAACTTGAATTTGATGTAAGAGAGGTGCATGAAGACGGACATGCTATAACGGACTCGTGGATTCGATCATTAGCAAAAATATGAAATTTTGAAATATCACACCCAGATTAGTAAATATTATTTACATGGGGATCTACGTTGAGTGAAACCATGCAGATAGACGGATTGTGTATGAGAAACGAGATCTTATTTGGTTTGGTGGGCTTACCAGAGTGGCGAGGTCCTGACATAACCATCAACAGACATTGAAGTTTCTCGACTTCCTGGCACATCTTGGAACTTTCCGTAATTGGAAAATTGTATCTTGGGATGTAAAATAGATCATGCATGGATTAGGGATGGTTGTTGTTACTGATTTCAAAACTTTTCTTAGGATGATAGCCATCTCTGTCACATGCTTCATCAAAATTTTCAGCAAGCTGACTTGACGAGTTGTCTTCATGTAACACACAAGATGATGACGAGTGGGAAGAGTCCTATGTGTTGATACTATTTTGATCATGGAAAACCTCATTTCCTTGTGTCGATTGAGAAGATAACTCATAATATGAGGAAGTAAGAGAATGCAGAGTGTCTCCGACGCATGTTGATGTGCTATGAATGATAGGACACACATGCAAGTGAGGTGTGGAGGAAGCGTTGATATTGATGTCTTCTTTGACCATTGCGCATTATAGATCTGAGTTAGAGGGTACATGAGATGACAATAGATCATATGATGTGCTTAGGTGTTCATCACAACCTATGGAAGCATGGGAGTGATTGTAGCTCAAGACAGGAGGTTGATTGAAAGAATTGATTGTGTATGATGTTGCACCAAGATTCACAAATCAAGGATCGATCAAGAATAGAAGCTCAATGTTTTGAGAGGAATTGATTATGTCTTCACCATCCTACTCCTCTTCTTGTATGATGAGACTGCCTAGCACATGACTGCAACTTGAGCTAGTAGCTCGAGAATCAAGAGAGTGTGTTCAACTAGCTTGTGAAGCAGATCGCTTAAGCGAGTCATGACGCAAGGAGTCATGGATTGTAGATGATGGAGGATGACAAAGATACAAATTATACTCAAGACTTGGGTTAAAAATGGTGATATCCTCTTGCTGAATGGAGGGATGAGTTTTCGCCATAGGCTTTCTGAACCATTATGGAATTTCCTCTGTTAGGGTGGAAGGAAGCCGAGTAGAACGGTTGGGAACATGTTATGCAGATTTCTCATCTTTACAACCACTGTAAGGGGGTACCCACTGTGCAGATTTCTTAGTTTTGCAGTTGATGCAAGGGGGCACCCTCTTCGAGACATGAGGTGTCTCATGATTTGTAAGAGTTGAGGATGAAGGGAAAACATGAAGTTCACCGTTTCAGGAGACATGAACCAAGCATTTCAACTCATGGCTCATGAAGTCAAGGTCCACAAACCATTCAGGAATTCTGTGACATAGGTGAAGGAAGTAGGTAGAAAAGTCCTCAACTATTTCACCAGTATTCATTCTTAGATGAGAGATTCTTTCATAGACATCTTGGTGGTAACACTCATCAAAGGATTGATGGAGCTCCTTAAGGAAAGTGAGAAGGAAATGGACAAAAGTAGGTGGCAGGGTATGACACCACCGATTAGCACGACCTTCAAGGGTGAGGAAGAAGAGTACACAAACAAGCTCATCACTATCAATTTCATGAGATTCACGAAAATGAAGAAAATCAGAGATGTGCTCAGTTATGGGCGTTCTATCCTCACCGTCAAAATTTAACAAGGAAAAGTGATCAAGAATATCATCAGGGATTGATAACTGATTAAGGGAGAGATGAGAGAAACACCCTAGGATCACGAATTGTGTATTATATACAAGTAAGAGATTGAACCCATATTTAAGAGCTCAACTTGTCATCTAGCCCTCCTTCTAGCACCAAAATGTTGATGGTGATGGACCCACGAACATCAGGGGATATCCCTAGTATGAAGTCCCAACTAGACCTCACATCGTTTGGTGCAGGAGTCCCATCTGGTACAATGGCTTGGTTGCCATTATCTTAAGGATTTTCCTCAACTCTTTCTTGTCAGCACAGGAGAGTGGTTTTCCTTGTCTTCCAAAAGTGAGGTTCGCGTGCTTGGTGAGTGTAAGTGTCACTTGTGTCAATGGTTCTTTCACTGTCGAGGGAGAGGGTGAGAATGAGTTTCAAGTCAATTGGGAGTAGTCTCAATGCTACTAGGAACACACAAAACAATAGGATGTACACATCTTCTGACGGAGTAGTCCACACGGATGCAGTAGTCACAACACACAAGGGAAGATAACATGTATAACACCCAGTGGATTAGTTCACATGAGTGCAATGATTGTTTACAACAAGTTTTATGTGAAAGGTCTATATGATGTCCAAGAGAGTAGTCTACATGGGAAAGACAACATTAACAAAATATACAACACATTTCCATTAATAGATTATGCATTACAACAAGTGAAATAGTTCAAATGTAGAAAACAGGTAAATGCAACATGTATCACAAGTGTTAAATATTAGTCTTACAACAATTACAATACACGTGTGAAAGTGTGCTAGCCTATTAGCAGGCTTCTGAATTAAGTGAAAGTTCCAAGACACATCATTACACCATAAAACACTAACCCTGTGTGAGAGGCGTTGGATCCACTACTTACTCCTCAAAGGAAAGATTATAGACTCTCTTGGCTATGTGGGAGGAGTTGACGTGAAAAGTCCTTTGCATGTACAAATGAGGGGGTATTTATAGCCAAGGGTGGAACTGACCCTTGTGGCTGTTCGACTACCCTCATGACTATTTGACTTCCATGACTTTTCAACTTTACATGACTCTTTGTACAAGAAGTGGGTCTCTTGGACTTCCACATTACATTACATTGTTTGACCACTTGGCCCATAGTAGAGATGTGGGTGACATGACTCGACATCACAATGTTGGTACATTCATGCTGTTGTTGGAGTGCATGTTGAGCTATAGTGCTGCTGGGTGTTGGATGTCTTCATGGTGTTTCACAGCTTCACCTCTGCATGGAAAGGTGCATGGAGTCTTTGATGGTCATTTGTTCTCTTGATGTTGCTTTGGCACATTACTCCTTACTTTTATGTTGAAAGGCTTGACAAGTTCTTCTATTCGCGAAAGGTGCATGTTCGTCCATTCGTTTATCAGTGAGCAAATCTTGCATGTTTTCTCATTCGTCCGTCTGCGAGTACATCTTTGCATGATCATCCGTTCATGAGCACATCCCTTCTCATGCATCGTTCGTTCATCCATTGGTGAACCTAATCTTTGGCATGTGCTCCCTTCGTTCATTGCATTTGTCGTCAAGCCATGTTTTTTGGTGTACCTGTACCTGCAGTCGCTCATAACGAGACAACATCAAATCCAAAAACCTCCTAGTCTACCATGACAGATGATCATTTCAAATGCAGGTGATTGAGAGAGGCAACAAGGTTGTGAAGCAGGATGATGGCTCTCGGCACTGCTGATGAAAACCACACAAGAGTCATTGGGTGATGAAGATGGGCAATCCGAGATGATAGTGAGTGTCTACGAGGCCTGACTCGGTTGGAAGGAAAAACTGCACAAATCTTGGGAGGAATAGTCTAGGCTGTGGAGAGGCAGGGCACACAAAATCTGTGCATTTTCCAAAACGAGGGAGTAGTGGGGGTTTGAGAACAAGATTTGCAAATTTTTATGGAGGAATAGTTCAGGTGGCATGGAGGATCAACAAGTAGAAATTGTGTAATTTTCTAGAGGAGCAGGCCGAGAGCTTGGCAGCCAAAACTGCACATTTCCTAGAGGGAACTGGAAGTTTGTTGTTGGGTCACTGGCAGTAAAAAATACACAATTACTGGAGAGAAATGGTAATCAGTTGTTGGGGCTTGGCAACAAAAACTGCACAATTCCTGGAGGGAACTAGTAGTCTGCTGCTGGTAGGGAAAACTTTATTGAGGCTGGGAGGTTGGCCTGCTGATCACCTCTACGCAATTTCTGAGCTCAGTGGACTGCTGGGCAATAGAGAGCTTGTTCATGAAAACTGTGCAATTTTTGGGTGAGAAGCAGGTCGACTGTCGGGAGGACTGGCTGGAAAATTGCGCAATTTTCTCAGGGGGACACGGATGGACACTGGGTGCCTGTTTGGCCTATCTATGCAATTTTCTCAATCATAAGAGTAGGAAAGGTTAGAAACCTCTGCGTAATTTCGAGGGGAGTCAGTCTCAGGGTGGCTATTGGGTCAAACTCTTTGGATGGCCAGCATGAAGGTTGCTTGAATTGCTTGCGGGCAATGCAGATTGAAATGACTTGCTTGGTGCTTCTGCATTGTTTCGAGTAATAGTTGATTGAGTCGATGGCAGGGTGATGGTCTATTTGTCAGAGGGGAGTCTAGTCGTCAGAACTTCAACAAAATGACTAAGTGTGTGAATGAGTGAAAGATGATAATGTGATCTTACAAACACACACCAACATGACTTGATGATGAGATGACTCAAACTATCCGGACACACATGCTCAACATGACTGACCAACTGTGTGAGCGACAAGCATGAAACTTGTGATTGATTGTTGATCGACCATGATGACACTTACGTGATAATGAATGTGACTCCATGTGTGAATGCGAAAAATGTTTTCATAGTGAACACAATGAGTACACACGAAGCGAAGACTTGGAGCATGACTAGAACATGGTCGCAAGAATGAATTTGACATCAACATTCAAACACTTGGGTGAAATGAACAAGCAAGGTGGATGTGAAGAGTCACATGAGCTGGCAGAGTGAACCCGAGTGTGTGCATCCACCAAGAAAAACTCTCAAGGGAGGCGCTGAATTGGTTGCAGGCCAGAATTTTGGAGGGTGGTTGTAGCTACTACAACACCTTGTCAGCTTAGTCAAGTAGAGTAAGGCGAGGGGGGAAACCTTAACAAGCATACATAAACTACTTCTCTGCAGGAACAACCTCTTCTACTCTCAATAAATCAGGATCCCTCTTCCACCTCTGAAATGAATAAGTGCTAAGCACAGTTACGAAGATGAAAAATGAAAAAATGAAAAAGTTAAAAGAGTTAATAAAAAATGAAGATGAATAAGGAAAAAGAAGAGAAATGCTTCCTGCATAGAGAGGTGATTCAAGTAACTTTGTCGGGGTACTGACTAGGCTCGCTGGCAACGGAGCGATGCTTGTGTTCCTACATGATTCCACTGGGGTACTATCCAGGCCCGTTGGCAACGGAGCAACACCAGAGATGAAACTAAGACTCTTACGACTATATTACTTGTGCACCAATATACCCCTCAACCCCAATTAAAACAATTGTGTTGAATTTTCTTGGAATGTGTGTCAATCAACCAAGATCTTGGTAGATGTTACATCTTACAATCAAGCAAGTGTGGAAACCAAGATGAACTAAGAACTGAACAATACTTCCAGAGGTGTTAGAATTTCTTTTCATGAACAAGGTCCATTCAAAGAGCTAGAGTTCTACCAATGCGTCGCCAAGTGTTGTAGCAACTACAACCACCCTCCAAAATTTTTCCTTAGCTTCGTTTTGGAGCCTCCCTACCAACCTTTCACAAAAATGTGTCTTGCTTCGTCAAGTACACAAGCTTCAATGATTTTCTTGCAGAATGACAGCCTGTCCATCAGAGCTTGTTGCATTCCCCTCACAAGTTGTTCCTCCAGACTTGCTCCAATTGTAGGTTGAGCATCGCCCTCAAGAAATTGCACAATTCTAGAGGTAAACCATCCATCGCACTAGAAATTACACAATCTTGTCTGGTAGCCTACTGGCTATAGAATTACACAATTCTGCAAGTCAGGCTTAATCCAGAAAATTGTGCAATTCTTCCGAGCATGGTTGCTCAGCCCAAAATTTGTGCAATCCTAGGCAATAATCAGCTGCTCTGCCTAGAAACTATACAAATCTTCTGGGAAGCCAGCCCAGCTCCCTCCCAGAAATGCGCATTTTCTCCTAGCAGTTGAGCAAGCTGTTGCATGTGCGGCTCAATTGATCAGTTACCTCTAGGAATGAGAAAAATTGATTTACATGCATGGGCTACTTCTCTCAAGGCAGCATGAAAAGGCATCCCTTGATTCAAGGATCTACTTTTAGCAGTTGGAGGTTGCATGCAAGGATCATTTTAGAAACCTCCCACCAAGTGTCGCTCTTCCTATATTTGTGGCATGCGCGTCACATCTTCGATTTTATCAAAACTCATGAACCAGACACTGCAAAGCTCATTCCTCACATCAACCTTTTAGCTCTGACATCCCACATAATATCGAGGATTCATTAGCACATTCAACTCAGATGTTTTGGGGTAAGCCCACCTTCCATGTCGTGTGTTGCATTTCTGGCGCTTTTTTTGTTTCGCTTCGTATGAATGCTTTCTGCTTGATTTCAGTGAGTGCTTGCTATCATTTTGATACATACTAACTTGTACTAGCATCATTTCAATTTTTTTTAACATCTCATTGTTGTCGCATGCATGAAACTGTTTTTCACGAACGGCCACCGATTCAGTGACTTGCCTCACCCACATGCATGTTTTTTCATTTTCTGAATCTGTCATTCACCATTTACATGCACGATTATTCACTTATGATTACAATCAATATCACCATGCATTCACATTCACATTCGCTTTTAGTTGCCCATCGGAAAGTCTGAGCAGCCTTGGGCTAGACTCTGCCTCACCAAGACAACATTGCACAATATTGAGAGGGAAGGCTCTATCTTCCTCTCAGGAAATGTGCATTTCTACCCAATGAATGTCCTCCAGTCTTTCATTGTGCAATTTTGAGGGACAATGACTACTGGTCTAGAAAATTGTGCAATGCAGTCACTGAGCCTGCAACCATTGCTAGTTGAGATTGCACATTTCATAATTCCAGAAGTCAACAACTAGACTGGACTATGCATTGCATAGTTCCAGTAGTCAGTTAGCCTCCCAGTAGCCTATACTGTACCTTGCGTAGTTTTGGCACTCATTCTCCCAACCTCCTGGCCAAAATTACGCGAACTTCATGATCAGTCACATAAGTATGTTGCAAGTCAGTTCTCAAGTTCATTTTGGTTTTCGAGTGATAAATTGCTTGCCATAGTGTTGCCATGTCTCTAGGTATTGTAGGTGTTCATCTGCCTCTCAGGAGTACAGGTACAATGGTTTCCAGGAGAGCGAGTTGAAGATATCGTTCAGAGTACACTTGGGGATGCAGTCGATCAAGTGTCTATGAACTTGCCTACCATGAAGACATAAAGTTGTTCATAGAAAAGGACATCAAGATGTGATGGTAGCAACATCACAGCAAGAAGCACCATGAACAATAGTTGAAGGAAGCATACCTGATGCAACGAATGCAAGAGGAAGGTTTTTTACATCACAGAGGCAGAAAAAAGTTGCAAGCTCAAGCATATTCACTTTTGATGACAACAACTTTGGAGACTCAAGCTATGAGGTGATGATGCAACATGAAGATCATGCAAAGGCAAAGAACAAAACAAAGAAGGAGTTTCATGTGCTGAAGCAACAACTCAAGGAAGAACATGAGCTGCATAGATGAGAGAATGAGTTGGAGTAGGAACAGGTACAACAGCGGGCGCAACATGAACTCACAGATGAAACTGCGCTCATACAAGTTAAAGATCCATCCCAGCAGCTAGCACGGAGTAGACATGGTGAGAAGTGTTGTTCATCGCATGTAAGGAAGTTTATTAGCTTGCATGTTATTGTGCGCACGCATGCGATCCCACCCATTCAGTAGACTCACTGAAGCCAAAGACAAGAAGCAAGTCCAACTGGAGCTGAACATGTAGTTGATAATTGATGCGCATTACCACCAGCACACACTACAATATTAGCATGGACACTATGCATCAGTGTGTTTCCAGTTCGTCCACACCCAAGAATACGATGCGCATCATGGCAGATGAGTTGGATGGAGGAGCCATACCAATGCACCCAGATGCAACGGATGCAAGAGTTTGCTTCGGGGGGATGTCACCATGGAGCACATGCACACCATCACATATGTCCAATCCTGGCATCAGCTCACCACCTTCACCATCACAAGCATGTCAAAGAATTTGTCTCACCACAATGGACCAAGTGTCAATGATGTCTTGCATGGCTTGCTCAAGCCATTTTGTCTCACATGGGCATAGGTGCATTGTAATGTAACGTCTTGTGAAGTGGAAGTTCAAGTGTAGATAGTTGGATGCAACAGTCATAGATTAGATGAAGAGTCATGAGGGTAGATGAACTGTCACAAGGGGGAATGTCAAGGGTCACCCCACCCTTTGCTATAAATAGAACCTAATAACTCATTTTAAGGATTTTGGTCAGCTAAGCTTCTGATAGGACTATCTTAGAGAGAGCTTGGACATTATTGTAATGAGCCTTGGCTTCTCCACTATGTAGAGCTAGTATGTCTCTTTGGAAGAGCAGGCGATTGTGGCTATAATGTTCTACTATCAGAACTAGTGGTTGGACATGGATGCATTATATGACTGGAACTTACACTTCTTAATATAACTGAAACAACACATTTCATGCATATGTTGTGTTATATTCTATGCTATCTGGTTTACTCTACATGATATATGTATTTGTTTACTTACGCATGCATGTATGGACTATTCTATATAAGTATGTATGAATCTTTCTAAAACATGTTTTTGGTTTAACCATCACTTTGGATTGCTAGCTAACTTGCCTTCCATATTGTGATGCATATTTTCTCGTGTGTTCCCTTCTTAACTCTGCGCTATCATAGGTTTCCAAGGGATGCAATCTTATCAACCCCCATGTGTTAGAACCTCTCATGCAACTTCCTTCACTCACTGCATCTGTCACACCCTTGATACCAACAGAGTTATCTTACTTGCTTCTGTGTGAAATTGCGGTCAAGGCATTACCATATGACCCACTGCTAGGACTCCTACAGCAAGTAGTTTGAGGTTTAATTGGGACTTCTTACTGGGCAGATCCCCTTACATGTTGGTGGTTCCAACACCATCAACACCAAGGAAAAAATCTTAAGATAATATAAGCAAATAAATTTTAAATTAAGATTATATAAAGGAATAAATTTTAAAATATTTTTAAAATAATTAAAAAAATAATTCATTGGAAATATTGGAGGGAATGATTGATTTCTCTTATACAATTAGGAAGGAGAATTGGTTGGAGAAATGTTTTAGGATTGAGTGTTGGCCACTACTTGATCTATTTTTGTATCTTCTTTACATCTTTTCCTTGGTCTTCTTCGTTGATCGAATTCAACATTTTTCTCTTGTTGGATTTAGCTATAGCAATAGATTTGTGCAACTTGGGCGAACTGGAGCTCCATTTTCAAAGATTTGACGGGGAGGTGTAACCTTAGCCCTAGTTCTAGCAATGAGAATGTCATCCTCTACACAACTTCAGTTGATGTCTGACTTGAAGGCTATTGGGAATGAGCCTCTAGAGGGTTGTAGTGCAAGTCCTCACTCCGAAGAGAATCTCTTTGTATGGAGTGCTACAATCTTTGGTCCTGATGAGACCCTTCGGAAGGTGGGATTTTTGGGTTGAGTTAAATTTTGGGGGAAAATTATGTTGAGAAGCTGCCTAGAGTGAGATTTAACTCAGATGTATTCAATCCTAATGTATATCTTGATGGAACTTTGTGCATGGACATCATCCAGGATGCTTGGTCACCTTTCCATAATGTTTGTACAATATTGAAATCAATTCAGTCTCTACTCACGAATCCAAATCCTGCCAGCTCAGCAAATCTTGAAGTCACCCAACTATATCAGAATGATAATTAGGCCTACAATAGGAGAGTGTAGCAATGTGCCCAAAAATCAATTGAATCTTACTGAAGGTGATTGATGAGTCAATGACCGGATGCATGTAGGCCACATATAAGTTTAATGACGTTGTTCTTCTGATAAGTAATCATTGCTAACAATGATAAGGTCTTTTAAACCTTCCGATTGTGTATAATTGTTACAAGAGTAACAAAACTCAATTGTTACCCATAGGAACTCAAGTTTCTCACATGCTTGTCTTTTCCAGTGTTTGGAATTCAAAAATCAATTGGAAAATATGATTAGTTTTATCTTCTTCTTACAAAAAAAAATATATCAGGCCAACCTTGACCTCTAATGCCTACAATGTTGAATTGAACAAGGAGGTGACAGAAAAATTTCGTTAGAAGTCCAAATGCCACCACTACAATCTTAGGAGAAAGGTATGTGTTTTTTATTCATCAGATGGTTGATGGAACAAAGTTCCCTTAAGGATTTTCTATTCTTCTAAATTCATGTGGAGGTTGTTGGGTTTTTACTTATTTTTTTTTGTTGGGAGGCATTTGAAACGATGACAACTCATTGATGTTTTGATAGAATTGAAACCCCTAATGTCCAAAACCAAAAGAACTGCATGCCAATTTTTCTTAGCAGTAGGACAACAAATAAAAAGATGATCAACAAATTCATCAAACCATTTTTAGAGGAAGCAATAGTTTGGTCTAGTGAGGCATCTTTCTTGTAGGTTCTCCTAGGTTAGAACTTTGTCTTGAAGAACAAGTGAGGTGAATCATTTTAGCTTGTTTGGAATATTCCATTTACAAATAAATTTGTTCCATTAACTGGAATCTTGGACAACTGCAAAATGGGATATTGCATCATATTAAGCAAGACCAAAATTTTCCTTACGTGAGGAGGAATACAACACCAGACCTGGAAGTCCTTTAAGTTACTTAAATATACCCCATTGATAATTTAGCTACTTAATGGAAGATTTCCACTCCTCTGTCAAATAACTATCCAGTCCCAACTTAGCATAACTCAACCAGTAGTTGTTAGAAGATAGAGAAAAGACCATTCTCTAGCATTATGGAGGGAGAAGTGGCATTTTTCATTTAGGCAGTGGATCAGATCAGAAGATAATTTGAAGAAACAAGAAACACATATAAAAGGGTCATTTTCTAAGATCATTTTCTTACCATCCCAAATTTTCGAGGAAAGCTAATTAAAAAGGAATTGGAAATAGTCAATAAGGGACTTCCAAACAATGGATCCCCTCTTGAAAATTTTGTTTGCTTCTCCTCTAAGAAAATCCATCACCAACATTCTTTTTAGATGATTTTCCTTTCAAAATTGGCTCCAAAGTCTCACACCAAATAGGCCTCTCCACATAATATTTAGGGCCAAAGATTTACCAAACCAAAGTAGACTTTTAAAACCCCACCCACCAAGAAATTTTGGTTTAGACATGGAGTCCCAACAGGCTAGGTGAATATGTTCCTCACTATTTTTACCAGTCCTCCATAACAGTGGAACATTTTTTTTCCTAAGATTATTTATAATAGAAATAGGTATTTTAGCTACAAAAAACCAACAAAAATAAGTTTTCTAGCACAAATTTTACTAAGATCATTATGGCCCCATGGGATAGCCAATTGTAGCACCACAAATTTATCTTTTGTTCAACTTTCCAGAGAAAATCAATATAATTTTAAAAGGGAGAGATAGGTTTTTATTCTCTGAAGCCTTCAAATGCATGATTGGATCCAAGGCCCCATGCCTTGAGGTATTCTATCTCCATCCAGAGAGTTTTTAAAATCCAATTTTTAATGGGAAAAGACAGGTTTGTGGACTCTAAATCTTTCAAATGTGAGATTGGCTCTAAAGCCCCATGACTTTGGATATCTTGCGTCCCTCCAAGAAGTCATTTTATCCATACACCTCAAGAACTGTTCTTTGATGGAATTTCCAAGGGGAACACAATACATGCAGGTGATAGGGGCAGCAATTGAAACCTATCTGGAAATGTCGTCGATAATTTATCTTGAGGATGACAAAGGATAACAAACAAAATTGTTGAACCTGTTGATATCTTCTAGGGGCTTGTCCTTTTCCAAAAGCTTAACAAGAAGTATATTAATTATGTAAGGGAAACTTTGTTGATTGTCTCCACCCTTTAAAGTGTCCCCGTAAGAAAAATTTGTGTGTGGACTATGAGTACTATGTTTCTTTTGTAATCCTTTGAGGGTTTAGCATAATGCAAGTTACAAGAAAAACAAAATAGGGAGGTTGATTTACTATAAGTTCGACTTTGGTATTGGATGCATATCCTAGGAAAATTTTGAAGTGGATAAAATTTTTCCTTGAAAAAATAATCCTACGCCCTCCCCTCTCTCCACAAATGTTTCCTTGAGAATTTCCATCAAATAATTTGATTAGGGGGGTCATGTCAGATGCCAAGAAATTGGACCCTTTTGATAATTTTTTTAGTTTGAAGAGAGAAATATTCCCTGTAGAGAGAAACAATCTTACAAGATTGAAGAAGAATGAAAATACTCACATTTTGGAAGATTATCCTATTCTTGAGCAACCTAATACACAAGGAAACAGAAATAGGTAGAGTGAAAAATGTTTTATACTTCCCCCCTAGTGAAAAAGAAGGACCTCAAAGGAGATTTGATCCAGATTATGCCTAATGCTCAAAACCAGAAGAATTGCGTGCCAAATTTTCTTAGTAATAGGATAACAAATACAAAGATGATCACCAAATTCATCAAACTATTTTTAGAGGCAACAATAGCTTGGTCTAGTGAGGCATGTTTTCTACAGGTTATCCTAAGTTACGACTTTGTCTTTACGAACAAGTGAGGTGAATCATTTTAACTTGTTGGGAATATTCCATTTCTAAATAAATTTGTTCCACCAACTGGAATCTTGGACCACTTTAGAATGGGCTATTATGTCATATTAAGCAAGACCAATTTTTTCATTACCTGAGGAGGAATACAACTCCAGACCTGGAAGTCCTTGGAGTTACTTAAATAGATCCAATTGATACTTTAGCTCCTTAATGAAAGAGTTCCACTCCTCTTCAAAAGAATCATCAAGTCCCAACTTAGCATAACTCAACCAATAGTTCTTAGAAGATAGAGAAATGACCATCCTTTAGCATTATTGAGGGAGAAGACACCTTTCTCATTTAGGCATTGGATCAAATCAGAAGATAATTTGAAGACACAAGAACCACCTATAAAAGTGTCCTTTCCTAAGATCACTTTCTTACCATCCCCAAATTTCCAGGAAATCCAATTAGAAAGCAATGGGAAAGAGTCAATAAGGGCCTTCCAAACAATGGTTCCGTTCTTGACAAGTTTGTTTGCTGCTCCTCTAAGGAATTCCATCACCAACATTATTTTTAGATGCTTTTCCTTTAAAAATTGGCTCTGAAATCACACACCAAATAGGCCTCTCCACATAATTTTTAGGGCCGAAGATTTACCAAACCAATGTATATTTTTAAAACCCCACCTACCAAGACTCTTTGGTTTATACAGGAAGTCCCAACAGGCTAGGTGAATACATTCCTTACTAATTTTTACTAGTCCTCCATAGGAAGCTGAACATCTTTTGCCTAAGATTATTTATAATATATATAGGGATTTCAGTTATAGACAACCAATAGACATATTTTTTCTATCACAGATTTTACTAAGATCATTATGTCGCTATGGGACAGCCAATTATAGCACCACAATTTATCTTTTGTTCAAATTTCCTAAGAAAATCAATCTAATTTTAAAAGGAAGAGATAGGTCTATATTCTCTGAAGTCTTCAAATGCATGATTGGATCCAAGGCCCCATGTCTTGAGTTATTCCATCTCCGTCCAAAGAGAGTTGTTAAAATCCATTTTCTAATGGGAAAAGACAGGTCCATGGACTGTAAGGATTCTTGATTTATGATACTTTTATAAATTAGGGTTTTGTGCTCTAACTTAGTATATACACATTTTTTCCACAGTTCTTCCAATGCATTCTGCAAATAGAGTTGTTGGCAACATGTTGGTTATTAATACCAACATTCTTGTAAGCGTGATCAATGTTTGGAGCAGCTTTCAACATTTTGGAGTAATGTTCATTTAAAGGCAACACTTATTTATTTAATGGCAACCTTCATTTGATAGATTGGAGATAATTTTCAATGGAGAGTGTTTGCAACACATGTATTATGGAGAGCATTAAAATAATGGTTTCACACATATTGCAAATGGTTTAATGTATTTGTAGCAACATTGATATTTGAACTAGCATATTGTTTGTAGTGTGTGAAGAATTAAATATAATTAATTCATGAAGAGAGTTTATTATGGAGAGACTTTAACTGTGGAGCAACAAAGGCAAAGGCAAAGGAAAAGGAAAAGGAAAAGGAAAAGACATGAAGAATATTGTGGTGCAAGGCTATATTAACACATGCTATTTGAATATGTTGAACTTTATTTTAGTGACATGAAATTTGGATATGGTGAAATTCCTTTTTATGTATTTTAATATTCAAGAGTTTTGGAATTGAAGAGACACATTTGGGTGCAAAGAGACAAGCTTTTCCATTTCAGATTCATGTGTGTACGGAATACTAGCAACCATCTAAGCATGCTTATAAAAATGTGTGAGGTTGCAAGGATAAATGGTTAGAGAGTTAGAGAATGTATGAGAGTTGATTGAGTTGTTCTTGATTAATTACTTGACACATAGAAGCGCTGATGTGAAGCAAAATTGAGGAGGAGAAATAAAGAGAAAGATGCATGTATGCAGATTTGTAGATCAGGTAACCAACACATTGTTTTCTTTATATATCAGGGGATTGTTGTCTCTTTTCATGTTTCAACTTGATTAATGATAGGTTGGAGCTTGTTGAGGTAGAAGCATCATGTGGATTGAAGCCTATAGAAAAATTTTGGGAGTTGGAGCTTCCTTGCATGTTGTAGCTTGTAGAAAAATTGATGTAGTAGCCTCCTGTAGGTTGGAGTCTACAGAAAAGAAGATGTAATAAGGGAGTAGGGAGTCTACAGAAAAGAAGATGTAATAAGGGAATAGGAGCTTCCTTTCGCATCACAATAATAACAAAATCATGGTTCTCCCTTTATGGGCTTCCAATTATATTGGGTGTCAATAGTTGTTGCTTTTATGTGCTGATGTGATGTGTTTGGTTATTACTTGTTGTTTGCACATTAAAGTTGATGGTCATTATGTGTTAATATGCTCATTTAATGGTTCAGTTAATGATTTCAAAGAAAATAGATTTAATATCCATGAATGTACTAAACTGATTCAACCACCACCTCTCCTCCCCTCTTAGTTTAGTTAAGTTTTCATCGCCTTTATTAAGTCCCTATACTACTAGTGTATCCTCTTATTTTTATTAGTGCAACCCTCGTATTGTATTATTGTGCCATGTAGTCCCCATATTGTTATTATTGTGTCCCATAGAAGCCCATTGTTGTTATTGTTGTGCCTTTATATTATTATTACATTATTATATTATTATTACATTATTATATTATGACCCCTTAGACTCCTATATATAGAAAGGAGGTATTGTCATTTGTATCATGGAAGAATTGTTCATTTATTTAATGTAAAGGATGTTTCCCCCTCGAAGAGGCTGATTTCTAAGTTGTCGATCTATGTTTTCTTCTATTTTGTGAGTTGGTTGCATAACAAACATCTTGATCAAGTTTTGTAGAGAAATAGTGCTTGTGAGTTGGTTGCATAACAACCATCTTGATCAAGTTTTGTAACACTTACAACTTGAGCAGTAGATTTAAATTACCCACATCTTCATTATTAAACACTTTTTTAGCAAGTATAGTGCTTATGTCAAAGTAAATAATTAATTTCTTATAATATTTTCTAGGTTTCCAAATTTGATCTCTATAAATGGTAATTATCATAACATAAGTCAGAATTAGAAGTAAATCTTTAGACATATTCTTTATATTAGCCTACCTATTACACTTGATCCAAGGATGATCAAGATGGTAAAAAACGGTTCTCGTGCATTCATGTTCTCATGCATTCATGTTGAATGAATAGGTGGGCTTCCTACCTTGAGGGAAAGGTTCAATACATAAAATAATGATAGCCCACTTAATTATTGACATTCTCATGCATTCATGTTGAATGAATAGGTGGGCTTCCTAGAGGGTGTTAGCACTTGAAATTTCACCTAGGCTGAGATAGACAAATCTCAAGGCTACATCAAACCACTCAGCCTCGTAGCTAGCCCTACGAGGCAGGAGAAGGCTCTCTCCGGTCAAACTCGGTGGATTTTTCAATACGATGACTTGACCAATTAGAAACACTGATATTAGGCTAGTAAACTGATAAGGAGGGTTGATTTAAAGTTTTTTGGGGTTTTTGGTGGCAATTGGAGGGAGTGCAATTCAGGGTGCGGGGATTGAGCTCAGTTTTTGCAGGTGGGTCTTTGGGGCAAGGTAGGAGTTTGGGCTGATGCCTTTAGCTGAGATGGATGATCAAGGAGAAAAGAAGAGAGGCTAAAGAGGGCAAACAATGACTTTGAATCCTCTCTAGATAGTGGAAAACATAAATATTAAACAAAATTGAAAGCTGAGCATGGCATGCATGAATTCAAACTTTATCACTTCCTTTGTTTAATTAGCAGCAATAGAATAAGAGATGGAACACATAACACACTTACAATGACAAGTAGGAAACACAACATCAGCACAATAATCCACAAGAATCCACAATGATGTCTGCAAAACCCTAGCCTTCCTTTTCCTCAAATTGCAGAGATACAAGTAAAATATACAATAGAGCTTCTCCCTCAAGAGTCCAACCATGAAAATGAGTAAGAGAAGGAATAATATAGAAGATCTAACTCCTTTACCCACCTCTAGGGGTCGAGCTCAGCTTCCTAGGAGCTGTTTTAACTAATTCCAAACTAAGCACTAGATAATAGGCAGTCAAAACAACTTGCCTCTAAAACTTAGGAAACCTATCCATGCATTAAATATTTACCATTTACATCAAGGAAACTTCTAGAAGTGTTCAAGGAGAGTGAAAGTATCTAAGTGCCATGAAAATTACACAAAAATCCATCATTTACATGCCTCAAAAGTCAACCAAAGTAAAAACAGTGTTTTGCTGGCCGAACTGGTCAAAACAGTGAAATTTCCCTGAGTGGTAGCGCCCCTCACTTTGACTGGTCACGCGCATTGACTCTATTTGAGGGCCTTCCCGGTGTCCAAATCAGGTGCAAGATAGCTCATTGAAAAGGTCTATGAGTCTAATTTCCAACCCCACTGGAATTTCTGAATTTGGAGTTGATTTGTCCCCTCAAAAGTCATTTCTCCCAAGGCAGCTTTCTGCAACTCAAAAAAGGGGCAGAAAGTCAAAATTTGCATGTATTTTGAGCCTTTGGAAGCCAAAATCTCCATAAAATCTGAAACCCATCCATAGGAAAGTGTATTTTTGCATGAAAATTCCAAAAATGCAAAGTTTTCCCCATTTTGAGTTTCCCCCATGTATGGTGGCGCGCAGGGTGAGACCAGTCAAATGGCCAAAACCTGTAAAATTTCCAAAAATACAAAAAATGCCTCAAAACTCTCAAAATTTCTTGGGTTTGCTGCTAGGAGGAAGCTAAGGAGTATCATGGTGAGTGAGAGAGGCCTCAGCCAAGATACGGAGCAGGTTGGTCTTCTTCCTCCCTTTGAGAGCCTCGGTCAACCTCCTTTGAAGAATCTTCATCCTTGCCTTACAAACATGCATCCTTGCCCAATAATGATTCTTCATGTTCTTTAGCAGCTTCTTTTCTTGGTTGCCTTTGCCAACAACCTCTCTAAGTGTGTATTCACCCGGATAAGCATGGATTCCCTCTCCTTGGGCAGCAAGTCACCGGGCCTCCTACGGTTGATGACTCGATCACTTCGAATCCTCCACAACTCATCCAACTCTTTCTCATCCTCGAGTTGTTTGTTTCGCTGCTCTAAATAGTTGATTATCCATTTTGCCATCAATAATTTTGTTTGCAGCGAATGAATCTCGGTGCTTTGCTCTCGGATGATATCCTTGAGCTCTGTGCTAGGAGAACCGGCGTCAAGATCAATAACTGGATCACCTGACAATCTCTCCTCAATCATGGGCTGCTTGCCCCTCTCTGATACCTGTGCTGCTATCGGAAACGAGGCCCCTTCCATCTGGTGTGGAGATAACACTCGCTGACCTGATGATGATGACGAGATCCCTTCCACCTGCTGTGGAGAAAGTACTCGTCGAGCTGCTGCAAACAAGGTCCTATGACCCCTCTGATATGTAAGCTGCGGTGGGGAAACAACATGTCTCGGAACAATAATCTCGGGCTGGTGTGATGGACCTCCCTCCTCATGAATGGCCTCTGGCTCTAGATGTGGCTGTGGTGGTGCTGAAAAGACCTCATGAGAAATGAAGTCTTCCCATGAAATGCCCTGCTGACTCAACTGATAAGAAACAACAAGCTGAATGAGACCATGATGGCACAAAATCCTATGCTGCTGGGCTGGGGACTGCCTCTGAAACACGGATGACATCCTCTGAATGTCCTAGAAGAAGAAAACCAGGATGTTCATCATCCTCACTCTGGTAAAGTGCATCAACAAGCGAATGTGACAAGAGAAGACCTTTGAAAATCTTCCCTGCATGTAAAGTAATGCATGATAAGCCGCATGATTGGAGCATACTCCCCCCGGAGGAATCTGAAAGGAAAGACCCCTAACAAGTGACTCATGAATGTTGGCCTGACATATGGCTCAAAATAAACATAATCCAGCATTTTGCGCTTGGGACACACCTCACCCACATTTGGTATCCCAGTAGCCTCTGAAATCACCTCCGGAGATAGTACAAAATTCACCCCTGCAAGAGTGACCTGCCCATCATGAAGGTGCAAAACAAATAAGCGGGCCAACTCCCTGTGGTGCTGAATCTGAGCAAACCTCTCACAGAACTGAAAACATGACATATAACGGAAACCATTCATTGCCA
>APFE030841110.1:74104-152916 GCA_000404065.3 Pinus taeda | reverse complement strand
CTGCAGAGGGGTCGCTGAGTGGTCGCGCCCCACCCAACTAGTCGCGCACTGAGCCTGAGTGGCCGCGCCCCTGAGAATGACTCCAACTTTCTGCAAATCGCCCCTTTTGACCTCTCACTCGTTTTTGCAAGCTCTCAAATGCATAATGAGGTTGCTTAGAGGGAAATTTACTCTTTATAGGCCCAAT
Source organism: Pinus taeda (assembly GCA_000404065.3). NCBI lineage: Eukaryota > Viridiplantae > Streptophyta > Pinopsida > Pinales > Pinaceae > Pinus > Pinus taeda. The sequence goes on along the minus strand of APFE030841110.1, from coordinate 152,729 downwards.
TTGGAAAAATTAACTTACCAAACCCACTTTCTAATGTTTTTGCTTTGACATTCACTTTTAACACTGTTTTGAGTTCACTTTGTCCTGAATTTGATCTTTTGAGTGCTTTAACTCCGTTCTTTTTGCAGGTTGACCATCTTTTGAGTGCTTTAACTCCGTTCTTTTTGCAGGTTGACCATCTAATGGACTCTGGCGAGGAGAACAGGGTTATTGCCGGCATTTTGAAGAATTTTGAAAATTTTCCTTATTTTTTGCAAATTTCACATGACCTTGGGTTTAAAAACATGGTTTTTTGAAGAATTTTGAAAATTTTCCTTATTTTTTGCAAATTTCACATGACCTTGGGTTTAAAAACATGGTTTTTAAATCCAAGGTATAAATGAGCTGTCGGCTTTCTGGGGACTATTAGACCTTTGACTCATGACCTTGCAGTGATTTTTGACCAAAACCCTAGACCTAAGACTTGGAATTTCAAGACAAAAATAAAAAAAGTGTAACACAAGCTCATTTAAATGATATGATCTGATCCAGCAAAGCCAAGAAGGGAACAAGGACCAACAACCCTAGACCTAAGACTTGGGATTTCAAGACAAAAATAAAAAAAGTGTAACACAAGCTCATTTAAATGATATGATCTGATCCAGCAAAGCCAAGAAGGGAACAAGGACCAACTCCTCCATCAGTTTTATGGCATGCCTAACGGGATGCAAAACTGATACTGATGAGACACCTACCTATGCACATGCAAAGAGCTTGGAGGGCTCAAGACCGACACTAACAGAGGGAAAGGTTCAATACATAAAATAATGATAGCCCATGACATTCTCATGCATTCATGTTGAATGAATAGGTGGGCTTCCTAGAGGGAAAGGTTCAATACATAAAATAATGATAGCCCATTTAATTATTGACATTCTCATGCATTCATGTTGAATGAATAGGTGGGCTTCCTACCTTGAGGGAAAGGTTCAATACATAAAATAATGATAGCCCACTTAATTATTGACATTAACACTAATACCGTAAGGAAAGTAGAGTGTGGCCATTGCCCCAACACACACTAGGTGGGCTTCCTACCTTGAGGGAAAGGTTCAATACATAAAATAATGATAGCCCACTTAATTATTGACATTAACACTATTAAGGAAGGTAGAGTGTGGCCATTGCCCCAACACACACTAGGTGGGCTTCCTACCTTGAGGGAAAGGTTCAATACATAAAATAATGATAGCCCACTTAATTATTGACATTAACACTATTACCGTAAGGAAAGTAGAGTGTGGCCATTGCCCCAATAGAAGTATACTCGAGTCTAGTTGCATATTTTTGACTTTCATAAACTTGGACTTAGTATGCATCACCTTTTTATTAAGCATGAAAAGCCAAACATTAACTTATTATAATAGATTCATAGAAAGTCATTCGTGTTGAATGAAAAGGTGGGTTTCCCACCTTGAGGGAAAGGTTCAAGACATAAATAATGATAATCCACTTAATTATTGACATTAACAATAATACCATCTAGAAAGTAGAGTGTGGCCATTGCCCCAAGAGAAGTATACTCAATTTACTTGCATATTTTTGACTTTCATAAACTTGGACTTTGTATGCATCACCTTTTGATAAGCGTGAAAAAACAAACATTAACTTATTATGATAGATCCATAGAAATAGATCTATAGAAAGTCATTCGTATTGAATGAAAAGGTGAGTTTCCCACCTTGAGAGAAAAGTATTGAATGAAAAGGTGGGTTTCCCACCTTGAGAGAAAGGTTCAAGACATGAAAAGGTGAGTTTCCCACCTTGAGAGAAAAGTATTGAATGAAAAGGTGGGTTTCCCACCTTGAGAGAAAGGTTCAAGACATAAATAATGATAACCCACTTAATTATTGACATTAAGATTAATACCATTTAGAAAGTAGAGTGAGAGAAAGGTTCAAGACATAAATAATGATAACCCACTCAATTATTGACATTAAGATTAATACCATCTAGAAAGTAGAGTGTGGCCATTGCCCCAACCGAAAGAAAGGTTTTCCTACATTCATGTTGAATGAAAAGGTGGGCTTCCCACCTTGATAGAAAATAGAGTGTGGCCATTGCCCCAACAGAAACATACTGAGTCTAGTTGCATATTTTCGGACTGGTTTGATTAAGAATGAAAAACCAAATATTAACTTATTATATAGATGCATAGAAAGTGCAACACATTCTCAAAACAAGTATAAATTTATGGCAAGAAATAAAATTGAATGTTATATGATTAATTTCTCATGGAAATTATTAAAAATTCGTGCAAATGGCCTTATGGGCCAAAGGAAATATAAGATATTGATAGAAATATAAGATATTGATATAAATATATGACATTTAGTGCTGGAGAATTATATGTACTACTTCCCAATCGGAGGACAGATTGATTTTTTTTGTGAGAACTGTTGCTACCGTAAGTTCTACTTTTGTAATGTTATACCAAACACGATCAAAAAAATTGTAAAAATAAGGAAATATCGAGAATCATGAAACTACTTCCTTTTGACACTGAATATTGATGTTTAGCAGTATCAGATTATTATCTAGATTTTCTATTCAATCAAACCAAATTCTTAAGCCCCATATATTTTCGAAATGCACCAAAGAAACAAGCAATAAGCATCCCAGAATAAGTAGCTGTATAATCTAAAAAAACATTACTAGTTTTGATCAAATGTACATGGAATAATTTGCACTCTCGGTGCAACGATTTCGCTTCTCTCCTTTTTCTTTCAACAACTGACAGTGTGATACTTTTCAGTCTGCATAAATTGATCCAAGTTTTCTCTGCTGTTTCCCTCCCCTTTAACTACGCTGGGCTGACATGTGTTTGCTTCAATTCTTCAATTTTTCTGCTCGACTCCTCAACCTGATTGTTAAATTTACAATATTCAACCATCCCTTTTTCAATTCTTTGCTTCTGCGCTTCACCCTGGTTCAGGGTACAATAAACCCCCTCCTATAGAGGTTCAATCTACCTTTTCCGAGAGAGAATTTCTTCAAGCTCGATAGCATTATCTCTAGCTTGAGCCAGAGTTGTATTATCTCTATTCGTTAGATAGTAGCCAAGATCTCCATCGAATGCACTAAGATATTGTAATAAAACATGATGTTGTGAAGGCTTATGGTCATTGCGAATCATCTTGAGCAAACTATAAAATCTTTGATTAAATTCGTGAACATTTTCAAAATTCTTCTTCTTTATCTTATAAAACTGGCTAAGCAATGATGTTTCACTCTTCCTAGCTGCCCACCTTTTAATGAAACAATCACGGAATTGCTCCCAACTATTGATGTCTTTATCAGGTAAAACTCTGAACCAAGAGAAAGCAGCCCCTTCCAAGGAAAGAGCAAAAAGTCTCGTGACCACATCCTCTTCCTCAATATTAAAGACAGCAATATAATTGCAAAACTTATCTATATGTTCATCCGCAGTGATTGCTTTTTTTCCTGAAAATTTGGGCAGCCAAATATTAAATCCATCAGGCATCTTGTTGGGATATCCAGGAAGGGCAGTCATATCCAAGGGTTGGAAAGAATAGGTAAGCCATGGCTTAGCCGTTGGAGCTATTCTGGCTTGTTCATTTTTTCGGACTAATTCTTCAGTAATGTCCTCAATCTCTTTTCTTGCTGCTGCAATCTGTGATAAAAGCTCAGCCTTTTCCAGTTCCCAAGCTTTACGTGTTGCCTCTGATTCTGCAGATATCGCCTGAATTTATTTTGTGCTGAGCTTCCTGCAATTGACTCTCAACTTTTAAAATAGAAGCTTCATGTTCCGTCTCTTTCTTTGCAAGTTCTTTTCTCAAATCTTTCTCAACTTTCTTCGACTTATCTGACAAAATAGTCTTTTCATCTCTTAAGCTATTGATTTCATTAAGAAGGATTTGATTGAGATTCTGCAACTTCGATATCTGATCATCTTCGATCTTTGGAGAGCACAATTCGTTCGAGGAAGCGCGTCCGTCAGGAATTTCAAGATTCATTGTCTGAGTAGTTCTTTGCCACCTCTTCATCTTGTCCAGTGCGGTGAACTGCCTGAGACAAACGATTAAAAACGCCTGTCTTGTTTCGTTACCATCCCTAAATATTCAAAAACAAATATATAACTGATTAGCGCTACCGCTTCTAACAAATCTCACAAAATAGAACTGAATGTGGCTACCGCTTCTAACAAATCGCACAAAACAGAACTGAATCCCGCAACTGCTTCTAACAAATCGCTTACATAATCATATTATTGAACACAAGTTAAAGAGTTGCCAGTACATCGCACATTCCGAGGAAGTTAGTTAAGAACCGTGGAATTTACGGAGGAGACTCATGCCAGTATGCAAATACTGTACATAAAAGAATAAACTGAACTTTAAAAGCAGCATAAAAACAGCGTACACTCAAAACAATATTGGAAAACAGCCCTGGCAATCTCAGCTATAAACTTAAAGAAAATTTGCATCTAGATGAGTCAAAACAATCAATCTTTGAAAACAGCCCTGTCTATCTCAGTTAAAATTTGCAACTAGATATGATTCGAAATCCTTAGCTATACAGCCCTAACTCTCATTTTAACGAAAACAAATATAAAGAAAAAATAACTGCTCTAAAGATATAGCATATCAGAATACCTTTTCTACGCAGATGACAAAATGAAGGGCTTTTGCTCTGCCAAATTGCGAGTAAAAGCCTTTCCTGAATTTTGTTTCTCCCGGACATGCTGTTTCTATCTGAAAATTCTACATTTTCTAACCTGCAAACTGTGAAGGCTAGGCAAATATTAAACAAAACTGCCAGTCTATTGAAATGCTTTATGCGATCATGTAGCTGGTCTATAAATAGCAAACAAATTATTGATTATTTTATTTGGAGACAACTGTATGGGTTACAGGAAACGTAACACCTAACACGTTACAGATGGACAGAGGAAACGTAAGGTTACAGATGAATCTCCACTTGTGTATTTTTTTTTTTAAATGCTGTGTACTATTCCGATAGTATAAAAGGTTAATGTATAATTAAGAGAAACTTCAAGGATGGATAAATTTGATCTAATTTAAAATTAAAAAAATTATTGCGCCCCTGTACAACCTAGTAACGATGGAGGTGTTGTGAACGTTTCATATATATATTTTAATAAGATATATGTGTGAGACGATGGAGGTTTTGTGAACGTTTTATATATATATTTTAATACAGATATATGTGTGAGATGTTGTGTGTAATATTAATGCTGTGTGTAATATTATTTTATATGTAAGATAAAATAATTATAAGTTAAAACAAATAAATATTTTTAGTATGAGATATATATATTAATTTTTTTATAATTTTAGATATAATGTTCTATAGTATGTTAAGAAATGTGTAATGTAATGTAATATTTAATTTGGTGAAAATAATATAAAATAATATCTAAATAAAAATATTTTTTTTAAAAATTAAACAATAAAAAAAAAAAAATGACATGAGTTTTTAGAATCAATAGTATTGACTAGGATCATGTGGAATATAACCTATTTAAGGGGGAAATTAAACTAGCCTAAATCCATCTTATTTTCATGTTATATTTAGATCCATAATTAGCTGTAAAAAATGACATTAAATCCATGTCGCCTGTAAAGGTAAACTTTTTTATGGATATGTTCACTGTGAGCATTTGTCTCGAAATATTAAAAAAAAATGTAATTATTACATTTTGTCTAATACTTTTGTCTACTTCCATCACTTTTTACTAAGTTATACTGGGTAAAATATGATACTATAATATTACATTTTACCAAATAATTTCCCTCAATAGGTCCACTTCATATTGTAATTTTTCTTTATATTTGAAGTTTAAAAGTAAACAAAGTCAACTATAAAATTAGTAGGAGTGAGGAGAATATTCGGTAAAATGTAATAATATTGCATTTTAATAAGTAATTCCCCCCACCCAGCCCATTTTTATTGGGTGGTGGTAATAAATATTGGGTAACATATAATATTGTAATATTATATTTTGTGTAGGATTTCTCATCACCTAATTCACTTTTTACTAAAAAATCTTTATATTTGAGGTTGATAAGTAAACTTAACTACTATGTAAACATTTGATCCCACAATGGTAGAGATTTGTTAATTTTTTAACATTATGACTTATAAAATAAAATAAATAAATAAGCATCACTAAATTAATTATATATATTAATTAGTAAATAATAATTAAACCAACTTAGACCACATCTTAACTCTGGATCTATCCAAACTGAGAGAATCAAATTCTTAAAGATGCAAAATTTTTTACAAGTAATTCTTTTCCCTTTTAAAGAGCTTATTATTTCTATTTAGACATTTTCTATGTAAAGAATTTATGCATTTTCAAAATTTTGTGTAAATCTCAAATTTAAATGAGATCTAGATAGAATCATTTAAAATTTTTAAATGATAAAATTGATAAGAAAAAAGATTTACACACGAAATGAAAAATACTAAATATGATTAATAATTGATATATATCTATTAATAATTATGTAGTTGTTATCAATAAGAAATATAATGAATAGGAAATAAAAATGAAAATTAATATTATCATAAATTTATGATTATATAATAATAATTTATTATAAAATTATTTACAATAAATAAAGTGAGATATTAACTCAAGCTAGTCATTTATAAATGAGGAGAAATGCAAGAATGGATAAACTTTCGTATTAAAATTGAAAGAAATTATTAATAATAATTAAAAGATATTCAAAATGGTAAGATTGAAAACATCAGAATAGATTAATATTAAAGGATAAAGATTTTAATAATAATGGGTTGAATTTTTATTAGAAAAGACAATAATATTATTAATCAAGTGAGAGGGATTAAAACATGAGGTAAGATTTACATCTAGTGATATAGGATGGTTTCATTATTAATTAGTATAATTATTATTATTATTTTTAAATGTAATTTGATTGTGTTAAAATGTTTACATAATGTTCATGGGTCATAGAGAAAGCATTGACTTGGTGTTCTATTAAGGGACTGCATAGTCTAAAGGTTACTAGTTCGAAACTCTATGGGAAAAAATCCAGTCATGCTAAGGGTTGGTGCGGCCCTGTCCAAATGTGATCCCCATGTATATTTGATAGCTTAGATGCCCCTAAGTAGTGACTTCTCAAGCCATAGGATAGTCATGCTATTCATCTCAAGGCTCACATAAACTAGCAAACAAAAATAAAATTGTTTACATAAAATAACATAACATAACATAACATAACATAACCTTACAACATCTCTTCCATACTAGGATGGAGAGTGCCTCTCTAGACAATTAATTATAATTTTATACATTATTATTACTATTTATAGCTAGTAATATTATTAGCCCATGTAGGAGAGCTTAATTGATGATTGTCGTGTTATGAAGTATTATGTAAACCATGAGATTCAAGGTTTAAATCCCTTGGAGGTCAAGCCAAAGAAAAAAACACTAACCAACTTTAGATCCATCTTAGTTATGGATTTATTAGGCACCGAGAGGCATCAAATCTCTCAAGGTACAATCCTCTTTTTTGAGTGCAAAACTTGAGGAAGTGTTTGCCTCTTGAGAGATTTGATCCCTCTTGGTGCTTAGTAGATTTAGAGTTAAGATGGATCTACGATAGAGAGCACCTTTAGATCCATCTTAATTATGAATCTATCAGGTACCGAGAGACATCAAATCTCTCAAGGTGTAATACTCTTTTTTGAGTGTGAAACTTGAGAAAACGTTTGTACCTTAAGAGATTTGATCCCTCTTGGCGCTTGGTAGATTCAAAGTTAATATGGAACTAGGTTGGTGAGGCGCTCCCTAGCCCAATATGGAAGAAATGTTGTAAGGCTATGTTGTGTTATGCAAACATTTTGACTTGGTCAAATTACATAAAGATAAAGATAAAATAAAAAATAAATTAAATTAAATTAATAATTATAATTTTTACTTCATATATAAGTTATCAATGATAAAAGTGTGAAATATTAAGAAAAATTGAGGAGAAATGCCAAGTATGTGTAAATTTTACCTACATTAAAACAAACAAACGATTTTTTTTATTAATTTTTTTAATCATGGTGATCAGTAATTCGTTGGAGTGAGATCAAAAATCAACCCTAGCGGCTACCACTATAACACCAAGAGTATGTCAAATAGCGCATATGTCAAATACACTAGGAATTTATGACTTCGCAAGAGCCAAGCCTCCATGAGGGTGGTGAATCCTACTCCTTGAGCCTTATCACAATGGGCCAAAGATGTCCCCCCATGGGATTTGAAACCAAGCGGAGGGGATAACATCCCCTTGTGCCAATCACTTGGTCGTAACATAAGGAGACTTTTTCCTCGTGTTTGTTTCTGAGCTTAACTAGGAATTTAAAGTCACTGTGTGACATAGAAAATAGAAAATATTCATTTTATAATGTTTCTCTCAGTGATAAGGATATAAACTACATAAGACTACTATCATAGACTATTTACCTACAAAACACTCCCTTTGATAAGGGATAAATTTTCAAAAAAATTCCAGAGGTACACATGCTAGAAAGATCCTAATAGAAAAAAAATTTGCAATCCATCAAAGGGTTGTATTTTACTCATTGGAGGGAGACTCCTCCTTGGGCTAGTTTAGATTATCTAGCTCCTTAGGTTCAATTGTAACCATCAAGTCCCTATCTGGGGTTGTTTTTCTTTCTTGCTCCTCCTCTGAGTCAAATCCTCTTATTGGATTTTGATATATTGCCTCGTCCTCCAAGTGTAAAAATATCTCTTGTTGTTCTAACAATAATTCGATGATCATCTCTATTCTAGCTAAAAACTAGTTAATCTTGAAACTGAGAAGGTTGATTTCCTATTAAAGGTTACTTAAAATCATCTCCTAATTTCTTGAGGGGCTAGAGCTAGTCATATTACCAAGACCTTCCGATGTGCTAGAGAGTAGATAAACAAATATTTTCCACTAAGGAAAGCTCATCCTGAAAGGTGAGATGAAATGACCACTTAATAGAGGCATGAAATGTGCCCTATAATACCCTAAAGCCAATAAAAACTTCAACACATAACACAGTATAAATACACAACAATGCTTACTACAAAAAGTATTAATAATAATTAAAGGTATCCAAAATGGTAAGATTTAATAATAATGAGTTTAAATAATAAAAGAAAGGATAATATTATCATATTAATAATTCCCTAATGGGGGTGTTTAATGTTGTCCCAAGTAGGGGGCAGGGGGAGGTTGGCCACCTTGTGCATTAAATATGATGGCATTGTGGCCAATTGGCCCCATCCATTCACATAATACCAAGAGTATTGACACCTCAAAGAGTTAAACTTGGAGCCTTCACTTCCACTTTGTCTTCTTGTTTTAGTTGGTTGTATTATGGAGTTATCTCGAGTCTATATTTTTTCTTCAGGCCACTATGGGATTTTCCTCGCCTACACCCTAAATCATTACAAGTTGGTTAAGGAAGTTTCAGACCCTCCTGGCCTAGCTTTTCATTTTCCATTCTCTCTTGTTAGTTTTGCACCCTGTAACTCTCGATTCTCCTCGTAGGAGAATATGGATGCCTTTTTTCTTCGAAGGCAAGATAACATGTTATAGATTTCTTCTCACTTAAGCTCAAATTCATATCTTCCAATCTCACTAGTAAATTTTGTACCCTACTACCTTTCCAAGCGGTGTTTTAGTTTCAATGTCATGCTTCTTGTTATCTAGTAGTGATGACTGGTTTTGACTCATTGGTTAGTGGTTGCAACCTATTACACCTTATGTGGATGTTTCACTGCCTTTCGCCCTTTGAAGGAGCATTCCCATTTTATGGTTTTGGTTCATATCCCTCTCTGCACTTCACTCAACTCTAGCTCCATTCTCCACCCTTATTTATGAAGTTCTTAACCATTCTTACTCTATGTTGGTTTTCCCTCATCCTCAAGTCTCTCACACTTCTTCTCCCCATCACCATTCCATAGAAATGTATGCGTTCATGACATGGATATAGTGCCCATGGCCATATTGGCAGGTCTTAGGCATAGCCTCAAGTTCATTATGTAGTGTATCTCATTCACTCATCCACCCATTCAGAAGTTCAAGATGAAATCTATATACACGAGGCTTAGAAGGTTCGGGACAAGATTTCTCACTCTAATTTAGGAATTTAAGTTGTTGTTTCAAACTGTATTTTGGACCTTGGACACACTAGGGGTCATAGGAATCAATAATTGAACTAAATAACCTTGTATTGGCATTTGAATAACATGTTAGGTTTTGTCATTCAAGTGAAGCATAAAGACTAAAATGAAATCATTATTCACCTCAAAGACATCTAGTGGGTGGAAAAGAATTTATGCTCTTATTTAGTCAACATTGATGCTTGGATGGCCCACATAGAGATGCAATTATGTTGTGAGGGGTAGTCCACACTAGGTTCGAGCAGAGAGGATCTTGACCCTACAACAACTTTTGAGGAAGGATGCTACCCTAGGTCCATTGTGATTTTATGTTTTCTAAATTTAATTTTTAAGTTTCATATGTTTTATAGTCATGGCTTGTTATTCACAACCAAATATTATTTTTTTAACTCTATTATGACAATGTGAGACATTTATCATGGCCCATATAAAGCTTTCAAGTGGGTTTGGTATGGGTAATTTTGTTAAATAAAAGAACTCGACAATATCTTTATTATCATTAGTCTTATTTCACTTGCAATAGGCAACAAAAACAAGACATTGGTTTATGAATGACCGAATTATGAATTAATTAAAGCCGAAAAAATAACAAAAAAATATATCTTATTAATAATATATTTAATATATAATTAACAAAAATAACATTATCAAATAATTAATAGTTAATGATAAGGAATATAAAGACAAAGAGAGAAATTAAATGAGAATAATAATGTTATAAAGTTATGATTATATAAATAGTAAATTATTGTAAATCATTTAATTGCACAAGAGGTTCTCTCCATCCCAATATGGAATAAATAGTGTAATGTTATGTAAACATTTTTGACTCGGTCAAATAAATAAAATAAAACAAAATAAAATTATATATATATATATATATATATATAAATATATATATATATATATATATATATAATATATATATATTATATATATATAAACCTCCTTAGATCCATCTTAAATCGATATCTATCAAGTGCCAAGAGGAATCAAATCTCTCGAGGTGAAAAACTTGCCTCAAGTTTTGCACTCAAAAAAGAGGTCCAAACCTTAAGATATTTGGTCGCTCTCATCACTTGATAGATCCAGAGTTAAGATGGATCTAGGATGATAAATAGAGTAGAGGAGAAATAGATGGATTAATATATATATATATGTGTGTGTGTGTGTGTGTGTGTGTGTGAATTAATTTTTTATTTCTTCAAGAAGTCAAAACTCATACATCAACTATATTTTAATAGTTCAACCATGACATTTGAAGTGGTCTCAATCTTCCACAAGGGAAACTATATCTATTGACTGCCTATGGGTGATATTATCTAAGAAAAATACATCAAATGCTGAAAGAAAACAAGTATATCTACTATATAATTTCATATATAAATACTCAAGGAATACATCATAAAGATCATGAATTTGAAAATGTGACAGGGGTAGGATCTTTGGCAATAGAACTCAGAGGAGCTAATGGTTTTTAATCACACTAAAGGTGGCCCTATAAGTGGGCTATTTTGGATTCTAGGCTATCCAAGCATGAACATTGATATCTTATAGCATGCTTAAAATCCTCCAGGGCAATGAAGATGTTGTACTACTCCTCTCGATTTTCTTTTAGAACTCCGCAAATTATTTTGAGCTACCAATGAAGGATGATAGAGTTGAGGTATTGTTTCTATCTTCCCCTGGTATGACCAAGGTTAAGAACCCATTGGAAAATCTCCTCAATAATATTAGGATAAAGAAATTTTTAACGTTGAGCAATGACTAACAACTCAAAGTGGCAGATTTCATCACGTATTTTAGAGGGGGTAGCCAAATTATATCTAGATGTAACTTCCTCTACCTTAGCCTAGGCATGGATTCTTCCTTGAGGATCGTGACCTCCCCCACCTCATTGGTTGCACATGTGCTACCAAGGCATGTTGTCCTGGAAAGGTTTGAAGCAAGTGCAAGTGACATATAACAAAAGGCCAAAGAAAGAGAACTAGAGATAAGGGAGGTTAAGAGAAAATTTAGCTAGGGACTCAAATAAAGCTTGAGAAAAGAGAAGAGTGAGGGGAGGATAGATTAGGAAAAATTAGAGCTAGATGTGTCTTTCAGGTCCAATGGAGTTGCAACTATTGGATTATGCTCCACCAAATCTATAATTAGTCCCAAAGAACTACTAAATAGATGAGACCAATAAAAATTAGATTCCACAAGAATGTACAAAATTAAAACCAATAGGCTTATATTTGACCCTGAAATTATTGAACTCTACTATCTAGTGTGAAGAGAGTTACCAATAAGAAGGATGGGTGACAAGCTCTATTAAATTATTGTCCAGGTCTAGAGGGCGACACAATATCCATTGTGTAGCACCATCCACCTATGTGCCCAAGTATGATGGAAATATTTCCCACTCGAGACTTTCTTCTCCCACAAACCAAATTCCATACACCATCGCATGCCGAACTTGGAGATAAACCTTCACACCTCCAAGGTCAAGGACAAACATGCACCATGTCAAAAGGTTTAGATAGCAATTTTCTAAAAAGTGGTAATTGTTGGGTGCGGAGCTTGATTATGTTCCTGATTGTTCAGAGGTTATGTTTTTTAGTAGCGTTGGATCCCTATTCCTAATGGGGCTACATTGCCACCCATATGGTTATCGCCAGTCAGCACCCCCTGACAGGGGTTTGAGGGCAACACCCTCAAATCTAAAAATAGATGAAAAATTCCCTTGTAAAATATTGTAATTTCATAGTCAACATGGGCCATTCAGTAGGTGGATGATATGACGATATAAGTTATGTTAATGTAGGGTTGTTTTCCCTAGAAGGAAAACCTCGATTTATATGAGAGAATTGTTTTCTGGTTTTGTATTCTTATTCTGGATGAGAAAGATAGAGGAGATTGTGTGAGAGCGAAGGGGAAATTACAATGAATCTGCTATAGGTCGTATCTCTTCATTTTGTTGGATAATATAAAAGGAAGGAATGGTTATTTCTCCACGAACATAGCCCAAATTGGGTGAACCACGTATATCTGTATCTCTCTTGTTTTATGTGTTTCTGTGTTTCTGTTTCTGCAATACTGTATGTGTTTCATTACTTCGTTAATTATTTTCTAATAGTAAGAATTTCACGCATTTGCTTCTCAATCCTGTGTTTCCCTAGATATACCACCTGTAGTAGGGGTTGGGCATAATACCATCTTAATAAACACAATGTTTAACTTCATTCATGGAGAATAATGTAGAGAGTGGGAAATCCATATACATAATGACATAAATGAAGGGTTGCATGCTTTTGCATGTGAGGGGGTGACCACACCACCCCCCTCTTAAATACACGATGAGGTGGTGGGGTGGCGGGCTTACACCAGACACTTTCTCACCGCCATTTCCCACCCCCACCAGTGAATATGATTATTAGACATTATTACAATCATTATTAAATAATATTATAATGGTTTAGTATTAATAATAATATTATAAGTTATTAATGAAAAAAGATGAAAATAAAAATAAATAAAATTATAATTGAAGAGAGAGAGGGATATATATATATATTATATATATATATATATATATATATATATATTAATAATTATATATATATATATATATATATAGTTTAAGAATGAATGATGTCATAAAGATATAAGGATACATACAAATGATGAATTTAAAAAGAATCAAGTATACTCTATGAAAGTCCATATAATGTAATTAGATATAAATTATTCTAAAGCAAACAAAACGATGGGGAAGAAGTTTGGGAAGGGGGAGATGTGTAGTGCATTAGTGTCATAAAGCTCAAACTAAGAAGAAAGGACTAAAAAAAGAATAAATTAAGAACTAGGGACTCCCAGTATGTCCCTCTTCATGAGCAGAATAATTCCCCTTTACATAATTTCCCAAGAATCTTCCTTTTATCCCAGTTTACAAGACCAACGCTATTGACTAATTTCTTCCTTGTGCCAATTTGAAGAGATTAAAACTAGCCCTAGCATTGTATGGAGTGATTGAGCCCTTTTCTAGTCTCGTCAATCCTCTCTTAGAAAGTTTTTTAAATATGGAGTTGAAGCTTCCAACTCTAGAAGGTTCATAACGGAAGTCTGGTAGATAGTTGGGCTGGATGGAGCCAAGGAAGTCAGTTTGGGCTCCTTTCCCCTATTAGGATGGAACAAAATCAAGAGATAAGACCTTATCCCATGATGAGAGGGACCATCTCCCATCCATCCAAGCTATATAAACTTATTTTTTCCAAAGATAAACTAGTTTTGGAGTGAGTTTGAATGATCAGCAAGACATCTATAACTTGTAGCTTTCTAGTGTGCGTTTGAGGGAGAATAGTGTGTTTTGGTTTGGTTTGAGACTAGAGGGAAGAGGCCTTAAAAATTACATTGTTGGGGCTATCCATGAAGTGCTAGTAGAAGTGTGGGAACCCGAATACATCGAAGGAGACCAAAAACGTCAAGGCATTGGTTGTAATCTCTTTCTGATTTATATGAATGCAACTATTGATTGATTTCTTACATAAAGTGTTATTTTACATCTTTATGGATTAATGTTCCTTGACCTATTAAGTAGGCTAAATACAATATTGTATGCTATCATGTTTGTTGTTGTTGTTGTTTATTTGTTTCAGGTATTCGAAGGAAGGAAACAGAAGATAGCTGGAGTGAGGAAGCAGGATCATCACCAAGCAGAATAAAATTCTAAGAGGTAGGCCCTCTTAATTGATTCTAGCTTAAGGAGATTTTCCATAGATTTCTTGTTTGTGGATAGACTCGCTCTCTCAGGCTAGAGGAATTTTTTGTGTCCACACTGAGAATTTACCTGCACCACAAATTGACGACTCCATTGGGGATCCAATCCTTCTGTTTGATTGATTGTCATTTTATGGTTTTGTGTGAACCTTTCTAGTATCACATTTCTCTTTAGTGTTCTCTGTTTTTCCTGGTTTATTGCTCTGAGCCTGAAATTTACAATGGAAAGTCTAGTTTTAGCCTTTGAAAATTTCTATTTTTTCCTTGAATCCTCGGCCAGCGTGTTTATTTTTCTGACGGTTGTAACGATTAGCGCAAGTTTCTCAAAAACAGTCACGCCGACCCCCTTTATCACTTTTTGTCAGTTAGGCAGTCACACTGATTCCTATAGTTGAAGGTTAGGGTTTACCCTATGTCATAGCTAGTTTGTCTTGCCCTTCTGATTTCTGAGTCTCAACTTGTTTTGATTGTGTTCTTCTTGGATGGAAAGATCTTTTAGCTCGGTTTACATATTCACTTGGTTTCTTGATATCTTAGATGGTGTATAACCCTAGGGCATCTAGGTCATCACCCATTCACCTATTTGCATGCTCAACAAGTCAAGTCGATAGTCAAAGTTGCTCCTTGCATTTCGTTTGATTAGTCCTCTTGTTGCTTTCATTTCCATTTAACAAGGTTCAAAAGTTTAGTTTTTTGTTTGAACATCTCTTTTCAAGCATATATCACATTTCTCATCTTGTTATTGGTTGAGTTTTTGCTTCACTAGTTTGAAAGGAATTCTCTTTTGTGCTTTGCATTTGCTTGTGATTGATTGTATTGGAAATGTTTCATTGAAGTGAGAAGTGTTTGTGAAAGATTCATTCCATTATTTCATTGAAAATTACTTAATTCTAGTTTTCTGAATCAATATGTTACATTAGTTAGCATCATTGAAGGCTAGAGTTGCATCGTCATTTTCAATGGAAAAGAAATGAATTATCTTTACTAGTGAAAGGACTAGTTGAAGTGCATTGATAGGAAAGTTAGGAATTGGAAAGAGTTTTTTCATCATTTTGTTTTCAAAAGAGAAATAGTGAAAAGGTCATTTTGCTTTTAATTGCTTGTTTTGTTGCATTTAAGTGTGTTTTCTACTCTCATTAGTGTAGACAATTCATCAAATTGAAAGGGTCTTGTGTCATTTTGCTGCATATAGGTCTTTTTTGAGTCACATCGATAAGGCCCAAAAACCGAGACATAATTTCAAGATAAGCTTTAAAATGTATTTAACTAACCTAAGGCACATTTGAAACCTAAAGATCACATTTTAGAAGGTCTAGGCTAGAGACATGTTTCGATGTCTTTAAACAACAACTATCGTTTTCTTCGGCACTAGACAATGCTAGCACAGACTTGTGCTCACCGTCCAATCACGTATATAAAGGGATACCCCACTAGGTTGCAATCCTTTATCCATAGGAAGCCGAGTATGCCACCTTGTAAATGTGATACATCGAAAACAACATTTAGGAAGATTGCCTGCCCGAACTTCTCGGTTTGCCTCAAGGTATTCTGCAGTTCACGATTACCTGGTAATCCTTTTCGCCAAGATCATCTTGAGTAGTGATTTTGATATTTTTGAATCCCTCAATATAAAATATCACCCGAGTGCTTGTCCTTTTGAGCTCGTTTCAAATGAAAAGTGATAGAGTCACCTTTGTTTCTTTCTCGACTCTTAAAACATGAAAGAGGACCAGTTTGTTTTTGCGTCTTAAAAGATTGTTGCCCACAATCTTATAACATCCTTGTTAGTCTTTGTTTAGACCACATCATGAGTATACCTTTAAATACATTTTAAAGCCTTGAAAATCAATCTCTCTTCTGGTTATTTGAGACAAAATCATTGTGGATAAACCAAATAGTTCGCATAGTTCCTCTTCCTCTCCTCTGTCTGAAAGATTGTTTGACGAGCCTTTTCCTGAATTGTTGTAGTCACTTGAGGACCAAGGTGTTGAGCTTGGAATTGTTCTGAATATTCAACCTTTTTCATCTCATCCTCCCCCTACAGATACTGGGTCACTTTCTGACATTGGCCCAGAATCTCCAAATAATCCCATCGAGACTCCCAAGAGTCCACTGACTTCTAAAGGTCAGCTTGGACTTGTTGTTTATCCTCTGAATTGTTTGTTTGATCTTATTGTGATATCACCTTAGCGTCTGTACAGTCCATACAATCAACTAGGTATTCCTTTGTAATTATCTCCTCAAACATCTTTGGTCGTCTCTCGTCAATTGCTTTCACCCATGGAATCAAAAGGTGAAATCCCAGTCTCCTCTCAGGGTCACTCGGAGGTTTCTGCTCCATGCACTGTCGAGGAGCAGGAATATCCTTGCCCTCCTGAAGGTTTCCCTTACACAAGAAACATCCTGACTAGTGTTCATCCTTAGTTACCACGTAATTACATGACTTTAGCTCAGTTGGTTTCAGGCACGCCTACTGCCTCATCACTATATCACAACCCTATTTGGGCATCTGGCACTATGCCTACTATAGGTCTGTTCATTCAGAACCCAACCTCCCAACAAATGGTGATCTTTGTAGTTACCTTAGTTTTGGTGCAACCCACCATTCCAAATCCTCTTGTTTATTTTTTCCAAGTAACCCATCCTATTCAACTGATGATCTCGAGTTATGTCTTTGTCAGTTCTTCGATCCCTCCAATAAGTGGACAGACTGTGCCACTGTCTGGGGGGCAAAGTCTGAATGTGTCTATTATGTTTGGTGCAACCAATGTGAGTGGTTCACAAGCTCACACGGTTGGAATGAACCAGCCCTCTTCGGGTTCCATTTTAAACCCTGTTGGTTCTATTGGATCGAGCAATGTCCAGTACCAACAACTGAACCCTGTTGGTCCGTCTGGGTCAAGTAACATCTAATACTGGTAGCCTAATATGGCTCAAGTTTAGTACCAACCTCCTTATGCTCCATATGGTTCACAAGTGATGGTTAATCCACGCTACATCCCTCATCCTGGACCTTATGTACAACTTGGTCTGTCTGTCGCACCCGGTGGGTATGGCAAGATATAGTTCGGTAACTTTCAAGGTATCATTCCAGGGACTGTTCAGGTGCCTTTGCAGAAGCAAGGATAGATCCTATAGTAACAAGGGAAACCTTCACTATAGCAAGGGCAATCCATGTAGTAGCAAGGCCAGATGATGCCATAGCAAGGAAAACTGCAACAGCCGCAGGGAAAACCCTCGCAATAGTTACAACAAACCATGCAGTTGCAAGTGCAGTATGCACCATAATCCTCCCAGCCTATGGCTTCACAAGGTCAACCTCTGTAGTTGTAGGGATAGCCTTTACAGCTGCAAGGCCAGCTCTTGCAACAATAAGGTCAACCCAGGTAGTAGCAACCCTTATACTCATATCAACAGGGTCAACCCTTGCAAGGGAAATGCCAAGGTCAAGTCCTACAGCAGTAGCCAAAAAATCCTTATGTCTAAGGGAAATATGTTCAAGTTCCTTTACCCAAGGACAACAAGTCCAGAATCCTTATGTCCAAGGGTAGCAAGTGCATAATCCTTACGTCTAAGGCAAGTAGGTCCAAAACCCTTTCGTCCAAGGGTAGCAGGTCCAAAAGCCTTATGCTAAGGGACATCAGGTGAAAAATCCATACTTCCAAGGCGAGCAAGCTCAACAACCTTTTAACCTGTATGTCGCTTATCAACAGCCTATGGCTAGACACTTTCAAGGCTTTCAATTTCAGAATCCTCCCTACAGGCAAGGTAACCTACACTGGGGAAAAATAAAATGCCATATGGACAAAATCCTCCACTATGGGGACAAAATCCTTACCAGCAGGGATGGGCCTTGCCAGTTGGGCTCCCTTATCGACCTCAAATGCCTTTCAATACCCAATTGCCATTCTTGGCTACATTGAAATTACCAGATGTGTGTAGACTCATGAATGAACTAATTCTTCATTCGCCATATTGGCCTCTAGACTCATCCAATATTCTGAGCGATTGTCCGAAGTTTTAAGGAAAAGCGAAAGAGGATCCTCAAACCCACTTTATGACATATCACCTTTGGTTCTCCTCAAATTCCTACATTGATGATTCCATTTGTGTTCGACTATTCCAACGAACTCTTACAGGTGCTGTAGCCAAATGGTATATCAAGCTACCTAGAAATACCTATCATGACTTTAACACTCTCGCCATGGCCTTTCTCACACATTTCCAACTGTCGGTTTGCTATGAAAATGGCACCCATCTACTAACATCACTCGAGCAAGACAATATGACTCACATCTTTGATTACATCCATGAATGAAGACATAGCCACCGTCTAATTAAGTTTGATATTGTTGATTAGTTGTTGACCGAGTGGTTCACCAAATCATTTGTCAACAAAATTGTTGAGGACATTACTATGGGTGGATGTGTCACTGAGGAGCAAGCCATCGCGTGTGCCCAGTATCTAAACCTTGTCTATGCACAATCTAGCACATTATATGATGTGTTACTTGATGCGCCCAGACCATCATCTGATCTGACGACATCTAAGTCTCCCGCTACACCTCCTGTTGATGGAGTAATTGGTTCAGTGACTTAGACCCCTGCAAAATCTTCTTCCAAACAGAAGTTTGTCTCCAACACTACTCCTAATGATGCCTCTCGCAATTCATCTAACCTTGGTAAAACCTCGGAGGTTCACACTGTCCAATCTACTGTAGTAGATAAATCCTCTAAAGGTAAGAAGAAAGGCAAAGGCAAAGGTAAATCTAATGCCCCGAAAAAGGGTCCTCCTAAGTCGTCTGCTGGTGATTCTTCAACAAAAGCCCAAATATCCATGCTTCATCTGTGAGGAGGATCATTGTACTAAGGATTGTCCCAGACGGTCCAAAGTTAGTCATTTGCTCAAAGGTACCCCAGCTATCTTGAAAGAGCCCTTTTCCATCCCAGCAGGCCCAAATGGTAGACCAACCTCAGTCATATGCTTCCTTAAGTTCACAAGTGTTCGTGATGATTACCTCGATTAACATGGATACCAGGTCAAAGGATTATCAAACTCCTACAACAACATCAGGGAAATAGAAAGAAGGTACCCCTTCTTCTTCTACCCCGTCCAGTTCTAGTCCTCTCCATATAGAGCGACCTGCTCTTGATTCTCATTCGACCACCTTCTTAAGGTGTGATACGAAAGTCCTCATACAATCCCAATGCTCGAGCCACTCAACATTATAATTTTTTTGAAGATTTGGCTCAAGCACCATCAGCTATGTCTACTCTCGAGGTCCTTTAAAGCTGTCCTTCTCAACAGAAATCATTATTGTTAGCTATTGGGGGTATTGATCCAGCTGACTCTAATCTCATCTGTTTTGACTTGGAAAAACATGTTTCGTGTTTACCTCATCAAATTTCCTTTCTCATTCAAGTGATCATAAATGAGAAAACCATTCATAGGCTATCATCGATGAAGGTGCTTCTACCTGCATCATGTCTGTCACTTGTTGGAAGGAAATTGGTTCTCCTACTCTGAACCAGTCCCCTAACACTCTGGAAGCTTTTGATAGATTCAATTCGCAACCATTTGGTGTCCTTCCCAACCTTGCCATTACTTTGGAAGGCAAGACAATATATGTCGAAGTAGAGATTGTTGACGCTAATCTTAACTACAATCTTCTACTCGGACAGAGCTGGACCCATGCCATCCATGTTGTAGCCTCCTCCCTTTTTCGGGTGATTCATTTTCCCCATCAAGGAAATATAGTCACAATCGACCAACTGTCCTTCTTTACCTCTTCCTCCTCAAATGGAAATGTTCTGTATGTCAACCACACCAGTGCTCCTTATGAGAGTGTGGGGGTAGGACTCTTTAAAGATCTTGCCTTGATGGGCATTTTTCCACTCCTACCTCCTCATGTTGCCTCTATCAACATGATTTCGGTCAAGTCTGATCCTTCGGTCATTCCTTCACTAGATCTTGTTGATACATGGGGCAAGGTTATGTCAAGTCCCGCTGAAATTGATTACGTGGGCTTCACCCTCGATATCCTCTGATCATCCTATATAGGGAACATCTCTCGATGTGTATTCTTAATCCCACATGGCTTGGTTCTTTGAAATATCCTGATCCCTTAGCTGAGACTTTTCTTTTTAATGAGAGTATCATGGAAGTAATGTTTCTAGAGGAAGTACCTTTGAATGACAGTCATCATTGTTCCTCATTCTTGCCTGGCCCGATGGTCATGTCTGTGTCTTGAGAAGTTCCCTTCTCCGCTGCCTATTGACAGGTCAGTTTCTCCTGATATTATCAAGTTCTTTCAACCGAGGGCACCTTTATCTCTTCATGGATTTACGTTTTTTCTCCCTCCCCGAGTTTTTACTGATTGCCCATTATTACAATGGGGTTGTCATCTTATGACTTGTAACCCTCCCTCGCCTAGGGGACATGGGGGCACAGCCTTATATGAGTTCTACTCTATTATTTGACCAAGTTGATGCTTACTCGTCATGTTAATGGTAAAACTCTGGTTTTCATCTGTGTTGATTGTTTACCTAAGTTTGAGCATGGACTCTCTCAAAAAGTACTATGCTTAGGTCATCTTACATGGTTAATTTTGTACAATAGTGTGTTATTCATTTTTGTACAGTGTGGTTTGGTGTGTTGTTTTGCAAGCAGCTTTCCTACTTATTATGTTTCTGCCTGCTTTGCAGATGTTAGTGTCTCCTCACATCAGTTTCGCTGATGGTGCTTGCCGTAGTACCTAGAATATATCATCCACAACACAAGCCATTTATGACCCCCATGGTGGGTTTATTGATCTTCAAGGTATTTTTCTAGGTCTAACAACTAATAATATTGCTAAGTATAGTGCAATTATCGAATTGTTGTCAGAAGCCATCGCTCTTGGCATCTGAGAATTAGTTTTCAACCTTGATTCACAGCTTGTTTTCCTTCAAATCAACAGGAAAATTCCATCAGAAAACCTCAAATATTGAGAATGTATCTACGTATTCATCTACCGGAGAGAAATTTTGATTACATTACATATCATCATATTCCTAGACACATGAATACATTAAGAGATGCATTAGCTAATTATGTGTTGGATAGACATTTACAAAACATGTAAAAACTCAAAATACAAAACATTTGTACCATATAAGAAAGTATAATATATATATATTAATTTATTATATATTATATATATATATATTATTATATATATATATATATATATATATATATTTTATATATGTTGGTAATGTTTATCAAACATCAAAACCCCAAAAATAATATGTGTTTTCAAATACATCAATGGCTCGCGGGCCTTAAACATCCGTGGCTCCTAGGCCTAAAAAATGTGGAATGCTAGACCTATGCACTAAATAGCATGATGCTCATGGTAGCATGTAACTGCTTGGACTACGTGAGTTAGGAGTCGGTGGATCCGAACTGATACCCCCACTGTATGCCTTTGATACTAGTGTGGGACATCACCCATCCAGGCATACTCTAGAATTCCATGGGTCAATCCCTAAAGGTTGCACATGATCTCCTCCTCATTATCGCTTCCTTCTTGATAAGGAGCGACCTTAAACTGCTGAGCAATGCACCTAGAAATCGGGGACATCTCGGCAGGGCGTTCTAGTCCAACATCTACATTAATATAATCAAAATGTCATGAAAAGATATATCTCAAAAACAATAAAAAACATCAAAATTTAAAATTGTTTGTTTTTACCTCCATCATCATAATCGTCCACTATGATCAGTTGTTGTCATAGCCATGAGAAAAAGGTGGACTTATAGGAGATCTGTTCGCCCTTGGTAATCCTGGGCATCAACACACTCCAACGGACCATCTGTGGGTCTCGTGGCAATGGTGGTTCCACCTCAACCAGCTGGTAGTGGAACAACGAAACTCGCTCCAGGAAGAAGGTCACTAGAACAGGCCCATAACAAAACTGCTTCAGGTTTCTTGCCTTAGCTTTTGATAGTTTGCGCTTCATGTCGACTTTCATAGCTTCCACCCAATTGAAGATAGTAGGCATTATATAGTCGATAGCATATTGAAACTTAGGCTTATTGGTCTCATGCTGCGCTTGGGCCCCAACTACTCTGTTTATGTTCAACAGTAACACTCTCAACACAAGATCCCGAACAGTCATAATCTTGATATTGCCACTTTTTGATTTGAGTGCTTCTGGGAAATATTCTGCAAGTAGCATGGTCACACTTGACCCAATCGACCTTGATCCATATAGATTGAATGGCTCCCCTCTTCAGGATAGTCCTGTGATGAAATAAATTTCTGAAGTTTCCAACTCCATCTCATGGTCATGGATCATGAAAACTTCCTGATTCACATCCCAGAGACTAATCAGATACGTAGCAAATCAGGTTGAGTGCGTAGACCTAGTGTCGGTAAGAATTTGAGGAGCCCACAGTTCCTCAAAGTATTCAAGCAATTTGGGTCGGCGATTGCTTAAGTTTCAATATCTTCATGCTCACGTTCCTTCAAATCCACCATTTTTCACGATTGTTTCCCTAAAAAAACCATATAATCAAGTCAATAAACATATTTGGACAATGAAATTTGGATTTAATTGGAAAAATTAGGCAAAATATTGAAAAAAAACTTGTTCATGGCACCGACGCGCTTAACAGTCTTCATAGCCCCCGATTGGCGTGATTTCGTGCTCGAAAATTGTACCAACTGAGGACGAATTTCTTTTGAAAATACCTCCTCAAAAAATCCAAAAGATGGCTAAAAGTAGGTAAAATAAGCATGAAAATGGAGCTTAAGGTATTGGCTCTTACCTGAAACCGACGGCTCGACGAGTGGCCTCCCGAATCTCCTGCAATTTTATCTAGAAGAACTAGGGCACAAGTGGGTAAAAAGCTCTTCGCACAAAGATAAAATGGTAAATGGTAAAAAAATAATTACTTTTTCCTCCTTTTATTCATTTTTTCATGAAATATTAGTGTTTTTAAAGTATTTTTGACCTATTTTGCCTCAAGAATTGGATAACTCATTTACCTTTTGTGCAGCAACACGTGATGGATTATTGATGATGGTACTAGAGTCACATTTAAGCTCTTTTCTTAACTCGTAAAACTCAAATGAAAAGATCACCGAGTATTTTTCCCTTTTTGACTTATAAAAGAGAATAAAAATGGGGGGTATTCTTTCAAGCTCTTTTCCGACTCTTTAAACATGAAAATATTTCCGAGCTTTTGTCATTTTGAACTCGTTAAAGGCTGTGAAACGTTGTCCGCCCATCATATGTTTGCCCCTTTTCCGAGATGGGATGAATTGTTTATGAGAAAGGTACTCCTTAACTAAAATGGTCAAGCATTCTCTCAAGTATCATTTTCTAACTTTTCATGCTCAAGAGACACAAATGTACAAAAAGGGACCATGTGGAGTTTTCTTTTCCATGTCTTTTTCAAACTCTCTAAACATGAAAAAGATATTGAGTTGCACCTTTGTCAGACTCATTAAAGCATTAAATGACATTATATTTGTTGCCATGATGAACGTGAGCTTCTCCTCCCTAGGGCTCATTAAACTTACTAGGTCAGATTCCTCCGAACGATAAAATTACAGTGCAAGCACATGCTATCCCCTTAAAGCTTGTGACAAAAAATAATTGGGGTACCAGCCAAAAATAGTGGGGGAAAATTGGAAATCCTATCAGTCATGTTGGCAGCTCACTCTTGAACATGACACTTTCTGCTTCATTTCGAGTTGGGATATCCCCCTTTTCATCATTGACCTTCCTGAGTTGGGTTGTTCATTTTTGCCTTCCATTTTATCTCTGCCACGTCATCATGACCACTGATCCTATGGATCCAAAAGCTACCAAAGTTTGGAGTCGTTTCGCTGATATGTTCAAGAGTTAGTACTTTTGCAGTTACACTTACTCCTGATTCTTTGTATCATCTGAAATCATTTGCATCCCTTTGTCTCATGTCGATGATGTGGGATACATCATGGCCCTCCTTCAACATGGTTATTTCCTATTGACTTCAGCTCATTATCTAGGAAGTTGGCCGAGAGACTCCCTTCTAGTACCTTAGAGCTTACATGCCTTAATGGCAAGTTATTCACACTTGACGATAAACTCACATCATTGGCTTTTGATAGGGCGATTTCATGGGTGTTCGACATCAGTTCCTTTATTCACATTCCATGAACTATACTGTTGGTACCTTGAGAGCCATTGTAATTATTGGTGGTTTCTCTCATGCTTGTTAACGGTTCATATCATTGACCAATAATCAAGCAAATTTCTAGCATGTTCAACTTCAACACATTCATTCACATGTTAGGATTTGTGCTTTGATAGGGTTGTTTGGAGCACAAGACCCTGGGCTAAGATTACACAAGTTCAGGTTGTGAGCTAATGTGACATGATCATGTTGATATACATGTCTCTTTCAGATGGATGGCTGCAACCATACCATGAGTTGTTATATGTGATCCTTCTCCTTATTGGATGGCTATAACCATACCTTGGTTTTGTTGTGATCATTTCTATTGGATGGTTGCGCCCATGCCTTGGATCCATTTACAAGATCTTTATCTATATGGCTGCATCCATACCATGATTCATTATCATTTCTCAGAGTTTTCAGTGATGTATATGTATCTATGCTTGCTTGCAGGTTTTCCGGCCATGGACTCTGTTCCCCATATCCACTTGTAAAGCATTTCACCCCTCACTCTAGTTCAGCCTTCACGCTTTAGGGGGGCATATGATACACAACATTTTGTCACTGTCCCTGTACTCCCCATCCACGATCCTAGAGGACCTCTAGAAGTGAACCTGACATGATTTTCCATCATGTAGAAACTTGCAGTATGTCCCTCTTCATGAGCATAATAATTCCCCTTTACATAATAAGAATCTTCCTTTTATCCCAGTTTACAAGACTAGTGCTACTGACTAGTTTCCTCTTCATTCCGATTTGTAGAGATTAAAACTAGCCCTAACGTCATACGGAGAAACTGAGCCCCTTTCTAGTCGTGTTGATCCTCTTTTGGAACGTTTTTTATATATGGAATTGAAACTTCCAGCTCTAGAAGCTTCATAACAGAAGTCTGGTAGATGGTTGGGCTGGATGGAGCCGAGTAAGTTAGTTTGGTCTCCTTTCCCCTATTACGTTGGAACAAACTCAAGAGATAAGACCTTTTCCCATGATGAGAGGAACCATCTCCCATCCATCCAAGCTATATAAAACTCTGTTTTCCCAAGCTAAACTAGTTTTGGAGTGAGTTTGAATGATCAACAAGAATAGTGTGTTTTGGTTTGGATTGAGACTAGAGGGAAGGGGCCTTAAAACTTCCATTGTTGGGGTTATCCATGAAGTGCTAGTAGAAGTGTGGGAACCCGAATACATCGGAGGAGACTAGCAATGTCAAGGCATTGGTTGTAATCTCTTTCTGATTTATATGAATGCAACTATTGATTGATTTCCTATATGAAGTGTTATTTTACATCTTTATGGCTTAATGTTCCTTGACCTATTAAGTAGGTTGAATATAATATTGTATGTTATCATGTTTGTTGTTGTTGTTGTTTGCTTGTTTTAGGTATTTGAAGGAAGGAAATGGAAGATAGCTAGAGTGAGGAAGCAAGATCATCACCAAGCATAATAGTGTTCTAAGAGGTAGGCCCTCTTAATTGATTCTAGCTTAAGGATATTTTCCATAGATTGCTTGTTTATGGGTAGACACACTTTGTCAGGCTAGAGGAATTGTTTGTGCCTGCACTGAGAATTTATCTGCACCATAGTGGGGTGGGTACTGTTGAGTCCCAAACTTGCATCTTTCCTACACCTTTTTCTAGCTTCTTTCCATTTGCCTGAACCTCCTAACCTGTCAATATCATTGCATATTAGTTATAAAAGAGCAATTAAAGTGGTTTCTTGACTATGTCTTTGTGTTGCTGTTTGAACTAGATTTTTGCTTATGAGCTGCGGAATCTTGTCACTTTCCGCAGCTAGGTCAACTTTCCGCAGTTGTTTTTGATAAAGTCTATATTGTAGGTGTCTTCAGGGAAATCAAGCCACATGGGCAAGTTGGAAATGATGTGGACATGGTTCGTGTCCCATTGGTCTAGCTGGATTCTTTAGAAGAGGCCATAGTCAACGGTGGTCAACGGAAGAATCCCACAGTAACAGGACTATGTTTCCAGGCATGTGAAAGATTTCTGTGACCGTTTCTAGACTTATGGAGGCACACTGACACCTGTAAGCTGCCAACGATTTAAATCCAACAAGACGCTTTCATTATATTGCATCATCTCGGTAGCCATGATGCTAAATCCATGGACGCTGTCGTTCACGTGTCCTTTGTCAGCACAGTCTTTAGGAAATCAGTTATGTAGCTTTCTGTTATAAATAATGCGTCTCCATACCCATCATAGTTAGTATTTTTGAATGTATTGCTGACTGTTAATGAGCCCACTATGCTGTGACATTGTTTCGTCGTTATGACTGCATTCTGAATATATGAGAAGACTTTGTTTCTGAGCATAATTCGTGGTTGATAGCTGTTGCCTGAGGTTGTGCAGAGGGCCCCTGCACACACCGAGGTTTTGTTTATTGTTGTATAGTTTCACGTTGTGTTTTTACATTCATTATGCCATAGTTATTCACTTGTATATATTGCATTTCTTATGGTACTAACATTTTATTTTTGTCCATAATTTTGCATGCTTTCCATTGTTGTTAATGCTGATCAGTGAATTTGTTCCAGATTACAGTGGGCAGCCTGGGCATTTGCACATAGTTTTACAATGACTAATGACATGGAATCGGTTTTATCTTTCTGTTGACTTATATTTCTTAGTTTTTTAATTCCAGCTCTGTTTTGTTTATTTTAGTTATGTTCATTGGCTTTATTAGTTGGCTTAGATATTAAGTTACTCATGTCATTATCAGTTACCTTTGAAAGCCATAGTGAGACTAATGGTGAGGGATTGAAGTATGAATGTGTAATTTGATATTAGTTTCCTTTTATGCAAATTAGATATTAAATTGCTCATGTCATTATTAGTTACCTCCGAAAGCCATAGCGAGACTAATGGTGAGGGATTGAAGTATGAGTGTGTAATTTGATGTTAGTTTACTTTTCTGCAAATTAGATATCGGATTGCTCAAGTTGTTTATGATTACCTCCGAAAGCCATAGCGAGACTAATGGCAAGGGGTCAGAATATGAGTTGATGTAATTTGATTGTAGCTTTACTTTATTTGCAATTTTTAGATTTCTTTGAGTAGAGTTTCTTTTGTATTTAGACAACAGCAGGGATAATGGTTTCATGATCAATAGTTCACTGTTTGTTTGACTAGTATAGTGGCACATTTTCATTTTCCTTTAGGAATTAATTTTATCATTGCATGATTTAAACCCTTTTTAAGTTTGAAGTTTTGGAAATCATTATAAAGGACATCATTGCCTTGAAAATTTATATCCATATTTGTCTTTTAGAATTTCCATCTCACATTAGGAAATCAACAAAAATAAACCCAAAACAAAATAAAAAAACCAAAAACGACAAAAAGTAAGAGATAGGTTATCTTGCACATATAGTGTGCCACACTTTGTCAGCTTACGAATCCCAGATTGACAAATTAATGTAGCAATTTAGGACACTCTAAATTGACCAAAAATTTTGGCACCGTTGCCGGGGAAGTGTAACTAGGTAGCCAATTTCTTAAAAAAAAAAATAAAAAAAGAAGGGAAAAATTGATAACTTCTTGAAGTATGCTCTCCTCTTGCACCTAGTGTGATCTGGAGGATCAGAAAAGAGAGTTATTGGTTCAATAATTTCTTAAGTATGCTCTCTTCTTGCACCTAGTGTGATTTGGAAGATCAGAAAGAGAATTATTAGCCCAACTTAAAAATAAAAAATGACATGCATAGAGCAAGAGATTCTATGGGAAGGTTTATAGCTAGAGCCAAGAGTTCGATTTTCACAACTCCAGCTTCTTCAACGTATAGACAAGATTCACCGCCATCTACTCCTAGCCTTAAGATTCCTGGAATTCAAGGAGCAGCAGTTGAACTAGAGGATTCTCCTACACTATCTATTAAACCTCATCTAGAAGAAGACCCTTTCTTTACTTCTACAGGAGAGCATATTGTAATCAAAGAAGTGGAATCACCTGAAGAAGAGGGAGGGGAAATTCCTCCTCGTTCGCCATTAGTAGAAGAACCAGAGGACTCTGAGGACTCTAAAGAAACTATCATGACAAAGGAAGTAGTAGATGGATTTGGAGGTAGAGGTAGAGGTATATGAGGAGGAAATAATGGAGGCAACAATGGTGGAGGTGGAGGTAATAACAGAAGAAATAGGGAAGGAAATAACTCGTTTGGATTCCCTATAGTAGATGAGGAAACTCACACAACGATGAAAAACATCTCACCATATGTCCTCCCCAACTTTTATGGATTGCGAAGTGAGGATCCTGAAACATTTCTGTTTGAGTTTGAAGTAGTGTGCCGAACTTATGACTATATGGAAGACTCTCAAAAACTCAAACCGTTTCCTTCAACATTAAAGGGAGCCGCTTTGAAATGGTTCATGGGATTAGTCACCCAATATATTAGGACTTGGAATGATATGAAACAAACATTTTTGGATAGATACCTGGACTATTGTATGCCCACCAATCACAAGGATGAGGTATTTAAAATGGTACAAAAAGAAGATGAAAACTTGGAGGATTTACTTGAAATATTTCAATACAACTTAAAAAGAGCAAAGATGAGCAACTTAGATGAAGAAAATTTGAAATCCCTTTTATTAAAATCCATTAGAGATGAATGGATAGATATTTTAAACATGATGGGGAAGGGAGACATCTCTCAACTTTCGCTTCGTGACATAGCAGAACTATGTGTCCATCTCTCCAGAGGAAAATATAAAACAGGAAAAGGGCCTAGAGATCCTTCTCTTATCAGGGCAAACAAATCTGCAACTGGATCAGTAAGTAGGGCATAGATTGGCAATATGCTTGATGAATTCAAAACTGATATCTTAGGGAGCCTTAGTGAACAACTAGACACCCTTAAAATTCAAAACAAGCAGATAGGAAAAAATTGATGCTTTAGCCATCTTTTGTCCGAAATGTAGGAAGAAACATGCTCTAAGGGAATGTCCCTTGGATGCAAAGGTTGTAGAAACATGTATGATTTACTCAGAGAATCATGAGACCAAGGATTGTCCTTCAATTTCTGGGCTCAAAGCCGTCTTTCAAGAAGATACAAATTCAGTAGAATCTGTCTGTTTTGTTGCAAGAAGACCTTGGCAGGGGCAACAAAATCAAGGGTTTAACAATCCTATGAATTTTCAACCCCCATCAAATTGGAATCCTTGGCAACAACCTTGGCCCCAACCTCAAAATCCATATCAATCATGGGCACAAGGAATGCAAAATCCTTATGGAATATTTACTCAATTTTATCAATTTCCTCCATCTTTTCAAAATCAACAAACTCCACAACTTCCAAATCAAAATCCACAACTTTCATTGCCATTTCCTCCACAACAACCCTCTCAACAAAATCCAAATCCTCAACTCATGCTTCCATTTCAACAAAAGACAAATAAACTACCCTCTCAGCCATTGCCAAATCCTAACAATAAAAATCCTCAAAATACTTACATGATAGAAGGACAACAATTTCCTACCTACATGATTGTTCCTCTCAATGATGTACATCTCAGATCGGGTAGAGTTTAAGAAAAACCTTCTATAGATGTCCAAGAGCAAGATACCTCTAAGGAGGACTCTCATAAAGTCAATAAGGGTTCTGAGGAAGCATCTCTTCAAAACTCAAACATTCAAAAAGAGAAAGAAAAGTCAACCCCCACAACTCCTATAGTTGAGCAACCTGTATCTTCATCCACACCTCCTTTCCCTAAAAGATTACAAATTGATAAAGGAGTGGAAAAACAAATCCTGTTGCCTAACTATGATTTTCTAGATGAATTAAAGAATGTCTTTATCAAGATTCCCTTGCTACAGCCAATAGAGAGATTCCTATTCTAGCAAAAACAATAAAGGAGTTGAGTCTCAAAAGACCAGGAAGGAAACCAAGAGATACAAGAAGAATCCACCTGGTAGGGAAAATTGTAGATATCATGATGGGAAAAATTACCATGCAAAAGTATGTAGATCCAAGTAGTCCAATTGTCAAGAAACATATAAATGGGATAGAAATTCCAAACACTTTGATTGACCTAGGGGTTGCTATCAACATTATGAGTAGACAGACTACGGAACAACTTAAACTTCCTAATCTCCTCTTTACACCTACTTTACTGCAACTTGCAGATAGATCAATAATTAAACCATATGGTGTATTAGAAGATATTTCAGTCTCCTTAGATTCTTGGGAATATCCAATAGATTTCATGATTTTGACTCCTAAGAGTAATCTAGGAGGGCACCCATTTATCTTAGGAAGACCTTTGCTAGCCATAGCTGATGGTTTCATTAGTTGTAGATCTGGGGATATGTACATTTCTAATGGTAATTTGACAAATAAATTCAATTTGTATCCTCCAGCAAAAGAAATCACAGAAGTAGGAGACGATGAATGGGTCGATGATGAGGACACTATACAACCTGTCTTTACCATTTCTCAAATCAGTGAGGATAGTCAAATTCTAAACACATTAGAAAATTTTGAGACATCTTCAGAATATGACCCCACACAATTTCAGTTGGAATTTGACATTGAATATTTATCATCAAGACAAATGTCTCTTTACTCTATGGAAGATTTTGGTAGTTCTACCATTGAGATTTTTCCTGGTAAAACATTAAATATCAACAAAAATTTGGAAAAGCCACAATAGGAAGAACTAGCCCAAGTCTTGCAAAAACATTCTACTGCATTTGCATGGGAGTATATAGATATGAAAGGTATTGATCCTAAGACTTGCATCCATCATATCTATATTGAGGAAAAAAGTAGAACAATCAGACAACCTCAAAGAAGGATGAATCCAAATCTTAGGGAGATAGTGAAAGAAGAGCTCCAACAACTACTCAATGTAAAATTCATTTATCCAATTTTAGATAGCCGATGGGTTTCTCCTTTGGTTATAGTACCTAAAAAGAATGGTAAATGGAGGGTATGCATTGATTACAGGGAATTGAATAAAGCAACTTTGAAGGATCACTTCCCTTTGCCTTTTATCGATCAAGTATTAGATACATTAACAGGAAAAAAGTACTTTTCATTTCTGGATGGTTTTAATGGTTATAATCAAATTCAAGTAGCACTTGAGGATCAAGATAAGACCACATTTACCTATCCATGGGGAGCTTTTTCCTATCAAGTGCTTCCTTTTGGGTTATGTAATGCACCCGCAACATTCCAAAGAGCAGTACTAGGAATTTTTTCTGATCTAATTCATGATTGTGTAGAGGTTTATATGGATGACTTTACAATTTATGGTGACTCGTTTGAAGAAGCATTAGAAAATTTGGAAAAAGTACTTGTACGATGTAAAGAAACAAACCTTTCATTAAGCCATGAAAAATGCTTTATGATGTTTACTGAAGGTATTGTTTTAGGACATCACATTTCAGGAGATGGGATTAAAGTTGATAGATCAAAAGTTGAAGTCATCTCCAAGTTGCCTATTCCAAATTGTCAAAGAGATGTTAGAAGTTTTCTAGGATTTACTGGATACTACAGAAGATTTATAGAAAACTTCACTAAAATAACATCTCCACTCTTCAAACTGCTTACTAAAGACTGTGAATTCAAATGGGATCGTGATTGTCAATCAGCCTTTGAAACTTTGAAAATAAGAATATCTGAAGCACCTATCTTGAGAGGACCAAATTGGAAACTCCCTTTCCATATTTCTACAGATGCTCCAGATATAGCTCTAGGAGCTGTGTTGGGTCAAAAATATTTAGTCCCTTATGGCATTTACTATACTAGTAAAAATTTGACTCCCACTGAGTTGAACTATACTGTGACTGAAAAAGAGTTCTTAGTTGTTGTTCATGCAATCAATACGTTCAGACATTATATAACAGGCTATGAAAGTTTTATTCATACTGATCATTCTACGATTAGATATCTAATGAAAAAACCTGTTACTAATGGCAGAGTTACAAGATGGATCCTACTTTTATAGGAATTCAATATTACTATGTTGGATAGACCACGAAAACAAAATACAGCAGCTAATTTCTTGTCTAGGATTCAGAATACTAAAGAAGATTCTCCTATAGAGGATAAGTTTCCCGATGAATATTTATTTGCAGTAACTACTAAAACCCCTTGGTATGCAGATATTGCTAACTATTTGGTTACAGGGAAACTACCTCCACATTTATTTGCTAGTGAAATAAGAAAGATTATTCATGAGAGTTCAAAATATTCATGGATTTCTAACGAATTGTTTAAAACAGGGCCAAATCTTGTGATCAGGAGATGTGTTAGGGAAGATGAAATGCCTGATATCCTTAAGGCATGTCATGATGAACCATGCAGCAGACACTTTACTAACAAAAGGACAACCTATAAAATCCTCTCTTTGGGATATTTTTGGCCTTCCCTCTTTAAAGATGCAAAGCAATATGTCAAAAGGTGCGACAGCGCCAAAGAGTAGGGAAACCTACCCTTTCAAATGAAATGCCATTACAACCACAGGTACTCATCGAACCCTCTGAAAAATGGGCTTTAGATTTCATTGGACCTATTAATCCGCCATCTTCACAAGAATATATATTGGAATTGTCTGATTAGTCACTAAATGGGTAGAAGCCAAAGCGTTAGTTTCTGCTACTGAAAATTCAGTTGTTATTTTTCTTATGATGATATTTTTACTCGCTTTGGTGTTCCAAGAGAAATTGTGACAGATTAGGGAGGTCAATTCACATCTAACTTTGGTGGAGAAGCTGATGGAAGAATACAAAATCAAGCATAGAAGATCTACTCCTTACCATCCGCAAGAAAATGGTCAAGTGGAGTCTACAAACAAAGTTCTCGAAAGTATCATCACCAAAACTGTTCATCTACACAGAAGAGATTGGGCAGAAAGGCTTCCTAAAGCCTTGTGGGCTTATAGAACTACATGGAGAAATACAACAGGACATTCTCCCTATGAACTTGTTTATGGGAAAGAAGTCCTGTTCCCCATTGAGTTCCAAGTCAAAACCTTCATGATGGCAGTTCAATTGGGGATGAATCTATCAGAAGCCCAAAAGCATATAATGGAGCAGTTGAATGAGCTAGATGAGATTAGACAAGAGGTAATCCTAAGAACTGATCTAGTTCAATATCAAAGAGCTAAGTGGCATGTAAAATTCATCAAAGAGAAAAAATTTCAAGAAGGAGACTGGGCATTTCTATTTGATTCCAAGTTTAAAGACTTAAAAGGCAAATTTCAGACTCATTGGCTTGGGCCATATGAGATTGACAAAGTCTTTAGCAATGGAGTAGTAAGAATCAAAACCATTGATGAACATCAAACCCCTCTTATTGTGAATAGCCACCGATTAAAGATCTACCATAAGCCACTCTCAAAAGAGGAATTTGTCAAAATATTTCAACATAGTTCTGCAATAAGGCTGGTGAAGAAGAATCCTTCTTATCCACTAGCCTAGTTTTTGTTCTTTTCTATTTTCCGAAAAAAAATAAAATAATAATAATAATATGTATAAGCCTGAAAACCAATCACTGATTGGCAGTCTTATACAGAAACTACAGGGCGAAAATCAGGAACTCCTGACGCCCTATATTTTCCAAAAAAAAATCTCTCTCTTTCTCATTTTTCATTCCACTTCATCTCATTTTAATTTCACTCCATCTCATTTCCATTCCATAGCACTTCATTTCATTCAACTCCATTTCATTCCTTTCATTCCACTAATAAAAACTTTATGACCATTTTCAGTCAGTCAATCATCATGTATCCATCTCATTCAATTATAATATTGTTGAGTCAGTTTCTGCAGCTAGAGTTAGTTTCCGCAGCTACTCACTGTTTCCGTAGCCAGTTGTGTTTCCGCGGCCAGCACCCTGTCATTTAACATTGGCAGTTAGATGATAGGAAAAAATAATAAAAATAAAAAAATATGCAAGTATGACCGAGGACATGGGGCACCTAAAGGCATCAACAAGGCAGCTGATCAAAAGTTATGGACAACAAGTGGCAAACATTCCAAGGTATGAGCAAAAATTTATTTCAAATGGCATTCAAAACACATTTTTTCATAGTTATTAAATCACAAGCTCAACTATATGCAATCATTAGCGTGATAGCGTCCATAACCATTTCATTCCACGACATTCCTCCACGAATCATACATTTATTTTTCCAACAGCCTCATGATTAATTCTCAGATCTAACTCAAGTTTGGATTCATTTTCACACTCCACTTGAATTATGAGACATGGTTGATTTGATTACGGTTCTCCTCCACCGCATAGATTCCGTAGCCATTTCATTAGTGTGCTTATGTCTACTCCACAACCATCCATTTAAAAAAAAAAATCGTCACTCCCCTATTGTTTTTTGAAGCCACGACTACATTACCACCTTGTTCACATAAGACTCTGCTCTATTTCATGAATTCACCTCGGCTGCCTGACCTCTGTTTTGCTGCCTGCAGTCACCGGTTTTCTCCATAAACCCTGTTCATTCCCACTAGTCCAACCATCTCACCTCTGCTAAAACCTTCTCACGCAAACAAATTATAGAACAGAAGGAAAGAATGGGTCGGTTGTTGAGGGCAGAACCAGAGGGACCCAAATTTATGGAAGGATACCCGCAAGTCAAGAACATATTGAAAAAGGCAAAATGGCTTCTGTTTATTCAAAAGTTTAAAGGCTACAATAAGGAGGTTACAAAAGCTTTTGCAAGGTCTTTCAATGGCCTGGAGGTGGAAATTGGGGACCTCAAGTTTACAGTTACAGAACCATCCATAGCAGCTGCTACAGAACTCCCTCAAGAAGGTGAACGCTGGTTCAAGAACAAGAGCATTGGCGAGGAATATTGGAGAGTGATCCTACGTAACCCAGGTATGGATGTGACTATATTCAAAAGAGGAATTCCTATTCATGCCTTAGAAGAGAAATGAGCCAATTTACTGTTGGTTATTCAAAAGTTCATTACCTAAGAGGGTCGTTTTGGAGCCATGTATATGTATCATACTCGACTGTTGATGAACTTTTTAGAGAATCAAACCCTAAATATACCTTACTTTTTATTGCTGAGCTTGAAAAAGATGGATACAACAGTCCAAAAGAATATAGAGGATATAGAGCCCCACTTATATCATCATGGGCTGGTAAAGATTTTAATTGAAGACCAATTGAGGAAAAAAAGGGACACCTGGGAACGGTTTTTAGTGAGAAATTATTTTCAAGATCCACCTGAAGTGCCCGAGAGTAGTACAGTAAGGAAAAATAGGAAAAGGGAAACTAGTATAAGAATTCAAAACCCTCCTATTTAACAAAACCAAATAAGTTGATCAAGAAGAGAAGCTGAAAAGAACCAAGGATAAAAGGCAAAAGAAATTGAAAGAGAAGAAAAACATAGAGGATGTTTACCAAACACCAGAACCCTCTTTAGAAGAGGACTACCAGCCACTGTATGAAAGGCTAACTCACCTCCAAGGACAATCAATTGCAGCTAAGGAGAAAGAAAAAGGAAAAAAGAGTATTGAGGAAGAGAGCAATAGCCCACAACATTTAAGAAGAAGCATCAGGCTTAAGGGAAAGTGGAGGAAAACACAAACAAAAGGACCCCATTTTATTGACTTGGGAGGAACACCGAAACAATCTCCAGCTGGTCGTAGTCCACCTCATTCTCAGTCAAACATTGAAACAAATCCTCCAGACGTTGACATGAGTCCTTCTCAGCTAGACTATGAAATCAATCCTCCTCAACAGGACTTTGGGGTCAACCCAAGGAAAACTTTGCCCGAGATAGACCAGAATCAATAGGAGATGTATGATTATATAGAATCCCTGGAAAAGAAGGCCACAGAACCAAGCTCTTCATCCATACCTCATCCAGCACAAGAAGCTCAACTCAAGTCATTGAAACAAGAAATTTTTGAGTTAGAGGTCCTAAACCGACATATTAAACATGAAAATGAAGCATTAAAGGAGTAGAGTAGACTGGATAAGATCATTCATGAAAATACCATGCTACATCTTGGACTATGGCAGAAAAAGAACAAGAAATTGAAGAAAAAGTGCAAGAAGATAAGTAGAGCCCTGATTAATCTTAAATTCAGATGCTTGATGAAGAAGCCCAGGATGTTAGCAACACCAAGAAAGAGAAGAAGGGGGTTGGATGTATTGGCAGAAGCTTCAAAACATATGGTTTGAAGGGGGGATAGTCAAAATTTTGGTTGCATGGGGACATGGAACACCTTCACAGTGGGGGTATGTTGAGTCCCAAACTTGCATCTTTCCTACACCTTTTTCTAGCTTCTTTCCATTTACATGAACTTCCTAAGCTGTCAATATCAATGCATATTAGTTATAAAAGAGCAATTAAAGTGGTTTCTTGACTATGTCTCTATGTTGCTGTTTGAACTAGATTTTTGCTTATGAGCTGTGGAATCTTGTCACTTTTCGTAGCTGGGTCAACTTTCTGCAGCTATTTTTGTTA
This sequence comes from Pinus taeda, assembly GCA_000404065.3. NCBI lineage: Eukaryota > Viridiplantae > Streptophyta > Pinopsida > Pinales > Pinaceae > Pinus > Pinus taeda. The sequence goes on along the minus strand of APFE030841110.1, from coordinate 115,079 downwards.
AAGTCTATATTGTAGGTGTCTTCAAGCAAATCGAGCCACATGGGCAAGTTGGAAATTATGTGGACATGGTTCGTGTCCCATTGGTCTAGTTGGATTTGTCAAAAGAGGCCATAGTCAACGGTGGTCAAGCGGTGGTCAACGGAAGAATCCCACAGTAACAGGACTCTATTCCCAGGCACGTGAAAGATTTCTGTGACTGTTTCTAGACTTCTGGAGGCACGCTGACACCTGTAAGCTACCCACGATGCAAATCCAACAAGCCGTTTTCACTAGATTGCATCATCTCGGCAGCCATGATGCTAAATCCGTGGACGTTTTCATTCACGTGTCCTCTGTCAGTGCAACTTTTAGGAAATCAGTTATGTAGCTTTCTGTTATAAATAATGCGTCTCCATACGCATCATAGTTAGTCTTTTTGAATGTATTGTTGACTATTAACAAGCCCACTATGCTGTGACATTGTTTCGTTGTTATGACTGCATTCTGAATATATGAGAAGACTCTGTTTCTGAGCATAATTTGTGGTTGATAGCTGTTGCCCGAGGTTGTGCAGAGGGCCCCTGCACACATCGAGGTTTTGTTTATTGTTGTATAGTTTCACACTGTGTTTTTACGTTCATTATGCCATAGCTATTCACTTGTATATATTGCATTTCTTATGGTACTAACGTTTTATTTTTGTTCGTAATTTTGCATGCTTTCCATTGCTGTTAACGCTGATCAGTGTATTTGTTCCAGATTACAGTAGGTAGCCTGGGCATTTGCACATAGTTTTACAATGACTAATGACATGGAATCAGTTTTATCTTTCTGCTGACTTATATTTGGCTTCTGTATGATTTCCCATGGGAGTAGGGGATTTGATAGAGTTTTGATATTTTTGTAAGAACTTATTATGATCCTTGCACCTTAAGAATGATAAGAAACCAATAATTATAGTAAAATTTGAGGGGGAAACCTCATTATATAATAAATACAATGAACAAGACAATATTTGATGGTCCTAATACTAGGTCTCCTTTGTGTATATTTACGAGACAAAGAATAAAATTATAATAAAATGGGACCATGAAGGGTTCTAGCATACATAACAATATAACAATAGATATGTAATCACTCAATATCTAGGGCTTATTAGGGGATTCTTTGGTTAAAATGGGGCTTATATAGGGCTTAACATGCCCCTCCCTTTCAATGAAGTTTTGTCCTCGACACTTGATTATCTATGGGTGTTTTTGCATGAAATGCTCATCTTCCCATATCACTTCTTCCACTAGTAGGCTCTTCCATTTTATGAGGTACTCAGTAATTGCTCCATTTCTTAGCTACTTAGTCCTTGCTTCCAATCACTAATGACCTTCTTTAAGAAATTAACATGGAATAATGGATGTACACGTGGAGATGAAGGTAGCTCCGATTAGTAGGCCATCATTTCCAATCCTTTGCAACACCTTATAGGGGTCATAATACCTTGGAACTAATTTATTTTCCTTATTTTACTACTTTAAGGACACATATTTATATGGTTGTAGTCTAACAAATACACAATCCCCCACTTCAAATTCCCTTTCAATATGATGTTGATATGCTTTTTGTTTCATCCTATTTTGTGCCACAACCAATTTGTCCTTGAATAGTTTGAGAACCTCTTGTTGGTGCTCGATGTGGTCCCATATTGCTTGAGCATTTATGGTCCCTTTCAAGGGTGATGTGATGGATGGAGGATGATATCCATAAAGTTCCATAATTAGTGACATTTTTGATGAAGTATGGAAGGATGTGTTGTACCACCATTGTTCCAAGGGAAACCATTTGACTCATTTTGTCTATTTATCATATGTAAAACAACGTATATATCCTTCTGAAAATTTATTCACGCTCTTATTTTTCCCATCAGATTAAGGATGGTAAGATGAGTTGTGATATAATTAAGTACCCAAACAAGAAAATAACTCAGTAAAATAATTTCCAATGAAAATTATATATCTATCACTTATAATAATCTTTGGTATTCCATGTAGATTTTGGACTGTTTACGTGAATGATTTTTCCATAGTACCTACTTTAAGAGGATGATAAAGAGAAAAAAGGTGGGCATACTTTTATTATAGCTCCATTTACCACCCTTGCTACTTGTGATTCTTGTTTTATGGCCCAGGGAAACCCCTACTTCCGTACTTGGTCCAAATATTTTAAAACCAATGTTTTATTCCCTGTACGCTACTTTTCCCTGAGAGAAAAGCGTGTACACGTGGGTTAATCAATACCCAACCCACGTATATGTGTTAAAATACTTTAAAAAATTAAATTTCCTTAATTATGGTGGGAATTCATGGGTTTTACCTATTGTTTACCTCCTAGTGCCTGTGGCCCAACTATTTCCCAACTAAAAAACTAATTGGGAGAAGTAGAAATAGACTTATATGGGAAGGCCTAAAGGAAGGAAGAAGAGATAGGATTACTATACTGAGATTATCCCTGACCGGGTCTAAAGTATCCCTGTGCTTCAAGCACTTCCCCAAGTTTCAGGAAAAACTTGTTTCCTTGAGTGTTGATATTCTCCCACTTCCTTGAGATATCATGGTATTGGTTATGGAAGGAGGCTATTGAAGACTAGGACTGGACGGATCTGGTTTGATCCAAGAAGTACTTCAGACTATCATGATCTATTTATAGTTTGAAGTGCCTTCATATTAGGTATGGATGCCATTTCCTAATTGCATGAGGCATGACCATCATCTATTTTTTTATAGATGGGTATATGTAAGTTCTTTCCTTTAATTTCACTACTTATAAAGGAAAGTGGTATTCCTTTCTTCATAAAAAATACATTGATGCCATGGCCTGAGGCATCACACTCCATAAGAAACTTTTTTTTGTAGTCAAGTGTCGCCAAAATAAGATTTTTACACATAGCCTCTTTAAGTTCTTCAAATTCTTTGGTTGCTTCCTTAGTCCAATAAAATTCTTCCTTCTTCAACAATTTTGTTAGAGGTGATACTATTTGATCATAATTCTTGACAAATTTATAGTAATATCTTGTCAATCCTAACAATCCTCTGAGTTTATTCACAATATTTGGGATTGGCCATTCCCTCATAGCTTTGATTTTGTTAGCATCCACCTTGATACCATAGTGTGATACAATATGACCCAACTATTCCGCTTCTTGAACCCCAAAGGCACATTTGGAAGACTTTGTATATATTTGTTGATCTTCTGATAGTGTCAAGAACCTGTCAACATGTTGTGCATGCTCTTCCCAATATTTTTGTAAATTAGTGTCATGAGAAACTATTAGCATAAATTTTCTAAGTGTGGGTTTGAAAATAGAATTCATCAAGCTTTGAAATGTTGAAGGTGAATTTGTAAGTCCAAATGACATAACCAAAAACTCATAATGCCCCTCGTGTGTTCTAAAGGTTGTTTTGGGAATGTCTTCCTACCTCATTCTGATTTGATGATATCCAAAATGAAGATCCAACTTAGTAAAGAAAATTTATCCATGCAATTAATCAATGAAAAAAAATCATAAACTTATCTTTGATTTTCATTTTGTTGAGTTGGTGATAGTCTAGACACATATGCCTCATAGTTGAGACATAGTCCCTTTTCTATTCTTTCATGCATTTGCTGGTGCAGGTCCCTGACATATAACCATCCTTAGCCAAACTGATGCCAGGGTAACACCCGCACATATACCCCCAGTATGCATTTATCAACAATAATGCATCTACAACTGTCCCAGGTGTCTAACTCTACAATGGAGTCAAACCTTCAGACCATAAATGGTCAAGTGGCCCTCTTATAAGTTCCTTTACATCGAAACTTTAATCACCCCATTGTAACCCTCTATTGAGATTATATGAACCCTTATAAGCCTTCTTTATACTCTTTTATTAAAGGTTGTCTCAAACCTTCCTTTCGGAACTTTACAACCCTTTCCAAAGGAAATGCCGCAAACATACTCTTTCTCCACCTTCCTTATGATTTTGCACAGATTCCAAGGTTAAAACCTCATCGCAATCTGCCTTCACATAGTTCCACAGTCTTTACAAATGTACACCATCCCCCTTCCCCGACTTCGATCTCTGATGATCAGATGATAACACATGTTTTATGTTAGAAAGGCCCACACCATATAACTATCGAAAATATTAACTCTTCGGGAATACAAAAGAAATTCCTCTCCAAACCGCATACTCCAGATTTCAAAAAGTATATACTTGCAACTATACTCTCATCGGGTTCGCCTCCTCTATGCTACCTTCATGCTCTCCGATAGCCAACCTTCTGATCACCGATAAATCCCGATGCCGATCACTGATATATCGCTATCAGTGATATCGCAACTCCGCTAAACACTACTGCTGGCCTTGGTACCTCCGATTGCTACTGATTATCAATTATTTACTTCTCCGCTTACCCCTTTTACTTGGAAAGTTACGTTGTTTCTTCAATTTCTTGGTGATTTAGTTCCTTTAAAGGTTCTGATCCTTCACTGCTTTTGCTACACCACTCTAATGCTCCAATTGGATTCAATGATCCCTTCAATTCTTCTGAATTGCTCTCCTCTCTCTGCGTTCCACTTGGGTTTTGTCTCACCAATTTTCATTGTGTTGTTCTGATCAAACAGTCCTCAATGTCTCCTCTGCGTGTTCCGCAGAACTCTACCTGCATAACTCATGTAACAGAACCTACGAGTTCAATTCATAATTCATCACAAACACACAATTCACACTCTATTGAAACATTCAAAAATAACTATATATATATATATATATTATATTATATATATATATATATATATATATACATATATATACATATATATATATATATATATATATATTATATAATATATATATATATATATATATACATATATATATATAATATATAAATGTAAAAGACAAATTACATTTGAGACTCCTCGGTCTCACATAGGCTAGATTCTCAATATTAGCGGCCTCCTCTATTGAATGCATAGGTTCACTTATTTATAATAATGCATTGTATTGGATCCTTGGAGGATCCGATCACCCCTCTAACAAAAGCCTTAAAGCTCTCTCATGCATACATATGTGGTAGATAAGTCTCCTTGAGACTTTATCCATTCCATCTTTTCCTCTATTTCAAAATAGAAAATTCTTCTTATCAGCATCCCATTTAATGTCTAAAAGCTCCCTCTTGTTCCTAGAATCATGGAATTGTTTAAGAGTTGGATTTGACTTCTACCACTCATGTTCTCATTTATTTATTTTGAGAGAATTTACATATTCTCCCATTATCTAATAAAATCGTAGTTAAAGGCCTAAATATTACATTGACTTGGAACTTAGGAAACTAATTCCTAAAATGCATGACCCCCTATGTCTACTATTTACAATTATTTTCCTTGGGTTGAATGCTCCTACATCATTTGCTAAGGAGTCAACCTTTGTGGTTTAGGAAAGGGAGCATGATTTTCTTTATAGTTATTAATGACCGATTTTCTAGTGGCCATATTTTTACTTTCAACTTTCCTTGCAAGACTAAAAGAATGCTCTAAAGATTTAGGTTCCAATAGATGCACCTCATGTTGTATGCTTTCATTTAAAGAACCCATAAACATGTCTAACATGTTATCCTCTAAAATATTCCTTACTTTGAGACTCAACTTCTGGAATTATTGAATATGCTGTAACAAAACCTTTTTGTCAAATATTTACCAATTGACTAAAGAATGCATTGCTATTAATATCTCTGTAATGTGTTATCAATTCCTCTATAAACATGGACCAATATATAAGTGAATCCTTTTTTTCTTTTACAAAACCATTGATACCATACATGTTGGCCTTTTTCTAAAAACATGGATGCAATATTTACCTTTTGTTGGGATGCCACTTGATGCAGATCAAAGTATTTCTCCATATACAATATCCATGTTGTAGGATCATTACCATAAAATTCTCATATCAATCTTGGGAATGTAGTAGTTCCTCGGTGCTGACTTGAATCCCTAATGAATTGGATCTTTGATTGAAAATTCATGATTATGGTTTTATGATTCAAAATTTGTGCTCTCCAACTTTGATAGATACTCCCCATATGAGATTGATTCTCAAAAACATGCTTATCCTTATGTTCATTAGTTCCTTGTATCTTCACATCCCTTTCAGGAAGCCTCTCCAAGAGAATGTTTTGTATTTCTTTCTTATTTTCATTCATCTTCATTTATATTCCTTCCTTATTTTAATTCATATTCTTTTATATTCTTTCCTTAGTTTAATTCATCTTCTTTTCCATTTCTCTTTTAATCCTTTCTTGAGAATCTAAGAAATCCACCTTTCTCAACATTATGCCATCCATTTCATTAACTTTCTTCTTTAATTGAGATAACCTAAATTCTAAGTCATCACTTTCTTCATGATTCAATGATGGGAATTTAGTATATTTAATTGGTTTGGTAGCTCTCTTTGGAGGCATGCTAGAAAATAATAATAGCCCTCCTCTTTATTACAACTAAAAAGAAAGGGGATCTTCTAATGAATAATTAGGTCACTAGTAAGTTAAGTACCTTAATTTGGAGAATATTAAAATGGTTGAATATTTATTTATATACCTCTAGGATTTGAGGTCTTCTGGATTTGAAAATTTGTTCTGAAATACTTCGATATGTAGTTTTTGTGGAATTTTTGTAGCTATGGTTTGTCTTCATAATTAATATAAGGCATGTTCTTCATGTACTTGTCAAAAGAGAAAAATATAAGACATGTTATTCATGTCCTTTTTCAAAAGAAAAAAAAAAAGAATTTTGATCTTTGAACTTTTGGCTCCAAAAAAACCAAGTTGTCCCTCCTCCTAGTCATGTCAATCCTAACCAAAGAGGCACCCATTCAGCTAACTATACGACTATGTAAAGAAACTTTTCCTCCATCATTTGTATATACGATTCAAATCTCACCAAAAGAAACATTTGACCAAAAGAAGACCAAGCTCTCTCTCTCTCTCCATTAGCCTTTGCACGTGGATCTAATATCATTTTATGACCTTGTACATGTGACAAAAACGATTTAAATTACAAGGAACAACAAAGCTGCAGGATTGAGATTTTTGCATGTAGAAGAAGGCCATAATTAATCCCTAGCATAGTAGAACAAACTGAGTTTCTTGGCTAGATGTTTGACTTGACTAGGAAGGATTTGGACCAAGTTTGACCAAATACACTTTGTTGGTTATTTCGAACTTGTGATTGACTAGAATATCTAGGTATGTATATTTTTGAATAAACAATTTCTCTAAGGAGAAGGTTGTTTGGTTTTTCCCCTCTGTGGGTTTTCCTAGGGTAAATGTTTATGCTCTTGTTTGGATGTCTCTTTATGATCCCATTGCCAATTTGTTTCTACAGTTGAAAATATTTTGTGCAATTTCTTAATGATTAATGTGAATGCAAAGGGAAGTTAATGAAAAATCATTAGAAGTAATTGTCAACTGGAAGATGTTGAAATTGTAACTAGGTTTGGTCTTCATAATTATTATTTTGTAAAGAGTCAAAAGAATTTATTGTAATTCAAAAGGAAAAACTATTTTTATCGTGTCCCATTTGGTCATTTAAAAGAAATAAATAATTAATTTTTAATGTTTACTTTTTTCCCCGAGATGACCAAGTTATCCTTTAGGTAAGCTTAAGCTTTATAGGAACCTTTTAGGATGAAGAAAAAAAATATATTTTGACCATTTATACTCCACCATTTTGGAATCTATTTATAGATCTTTTGTGGAGAGAAATTTTGGAGCTACCTAAGGAAATATTCTTCTAATAAATGTGAATTATATGACACACTTTTCTTCTGTGGAATACGAGTTTCTGAGGCTACATTTTTCTATGATTATGTGAGCTCTTGAGGTTGTATTCTACTATAGTTATCCAAGTTTACTTAGGCTCTCTATCTTTGTGGCATGGCATCCAAGGCCATACATATATGATCAAGCTTGCTGACTATCTTATGGAAAAATCATGGAAATTTTGGTTTATTGATGGAGGGTTGACTTGGGACTTAAGAGACTTGATTTTGTAACGACCTCCTCACACATATACCCAAGTAACTAGAAAACCGGGGTAAACATGTGACGATAAGTTACTATGATATGATTCGACCTCATAAGTGATCTTAAGGAAGTGGAACTGATAGAAACACACCATATCAAACCTTCTCCACCTACTACATGACTACCAGAATGCGTCCTAGTCATTCCCTTCACCAACCCCTGGGTCCCACTAAAGTTTAGACCACTAAACCCCCAGATGCTCCATTGATATGGACAAGGGTGTGTCTAAAAACATTCAGATGCATACACGACATGGGAATGTATGCATTTGAGGACTTTTCTCCTTAGACTTGTGCTTATGACTCTAGGATTTGTGCCACTTTTCAAACCCATAATTGAGGTCACTGCCTAGAAACTCATGTATCTTTTGTAATCCATAAATTACATGATGACAAGACTTACAAACCAAAAACTGACTCTAGGACTAGGCCTGACCATCCCCAACTGATATTGACCTTCTGCCAAACACCTGAAATTAATGTAATCTACATGAATTAATACAAGACATAGCATAAATCACTGATAACTTGTATGAGGCCTGAAAATAATGATTACCACCCTTTTCCTTTAACTATTTTTACATCACTTATGTCTTACATCCATTATCCTTTTAGTTACAAGTAAATACATGAAATAACCATGAAAATAACCAATCATATAACCATGCTTATAACCAACATTAAACCATGTAAATAACAATGACATACAAACTATTAAAGTGACATATTAGTAAATACAAAAGCAAGAGAAATTATTTTTGTTAAACGTAGGCAAAGTCGACCATGTTTAGGACTTCCACGTACCCCCTCATCGTAGACATGGTTGAATGAAATCTTTCTTTCATCGAGTCACCACTGTGCCATATTCCAACCATGAATGTGGCATCTCATGAATAAACTAATCCAAAAGAAACCAAGGGAATCCAGAGGTTAAACCACCTCCACCCTCACCAAACCATGATCTCACCAAAACTGACATCGAGATCACAAAACCAAACCGAGCTAGGAATGCCTATAAACTCCATCACTATCCTTGAGGACTTTTCAATCTCCTTGTCTCTAAGGCTTTACGAAAATCCACACTGGATCACTAGGCCCTAAACTGAGACAACAATCTCTGTGGATTTATCATAATCCATGCCTGATCACTAGGCCCTAAACTGAGACTCCACCCTTAAGTTTTACCATGTATCCCACCAAAACTAGTCAAGGGATTCCCAGGCCTTTGGAAATTTTCCTGAGACCACCTTCAACCTACATTTTGAAACCATCCGGAAATTTCAAAACTCAAAATTGAGAAAACAATCCCATCACACCACGAATATCTAAACCAAGGTAAGGCAAGGCTCAAAACCCACTATCATAACCTAACAAAACCATGTCACTAACAACAAGAGAACCATATACCAACATGAAAAAACATGCATGTAAAACCAACAAGGAAATCACACATACAATATGTTACTTGCAAGTATTCCTGCTAAAGTTGATTGATCCTGCTATTCCTTTGTTGATATTTGCTTTCCTTCCATTTCCCTGTACTTCGTTTTCTTGCTTTTCCTTTCGTTGCTCCAAAGCTAGAATGGTCCAAGAAAACTCTAAGTGTCCAAGAGTGTGAGAGAGACAGAGTAATGAGAGAGTTCCAAAACTGAACTGAAAAAAGGTTACAAATTGATCCTCATAAGCCTTTTTATCAATGAGGCTTCTATTTTCTTCATTTTCGATTATTTTCCTTCAATTTCCACCTCACATGCAACCTGTGAAATTTCACCTTCCTTTTCTCCTATTTTCCTTTATTTTCGTAAATAAATGTGCCAAAAATATCGTTTTACCTTTTTAATTCCTTAGCCATTTTCATTTCCAAATTCCCTCAACCGTAAACACATCTAGTGATGCCCACTAAGATATATTTGCCCAAGATTCAACTTGGAATACATGTCCCTTAACCGTGGTCTTGTTTTTCCTTTATTGACTTTTATTACATGAACTTTTAAACATGGGTTGTTACAACTTTTATACTAGTCAGTTTGTCTATAACTTGGATTTTCTATTGTTGACAAAGATTCTATAACGAGAGGATTGTTGGGTTTTCCCCTTGTGTGTTTTTCCCTGGCCACTGGCTTAATATCTGGTGTCTTTTTTGTCTTGTTCACTATGATATCTACTTTTTATTTATGACTTTTAATGTATAATTCTTGATGACATAAAAAAATAATTTAAATGTTAAAATGAAACATATATATCAGTCACAAGTAATTATCATGATAAAAAATTATAGCTTGGAATTGAATTTCAATATGGTATCAACACTAGTTTTGAGAAGCATTTTAACATGAAGTCCGAATTATATTTATATTGTTGAGGTCTCATTTACCTCTTTGGTCTAGATTTTTCCCTGTGAAGAAGGTGTCTACTGAGAGTTTTATGACTCCTTCCTTAGGGCATGTCATCTAACGCTAAGTATTTTTGATCAAGGAATGAATATAAGTCATAAAAGAAGTCCTTGTCATTGTTTGCAAAATAAACTATATAAATGTTCTCTCCTAACAAGACAAAAACCCTTATTCTAGACCCTAGGTTTGAAAGAGCCTGAAATAAATTGTCATCCAAGCCTCAAAAATTTCAATGAATCACATTAACTCAAGAAATCACCTCAAAGGGCAGAATAATACTAAATCCTATTGTGGAGCCTCAGAATATATGTGATACCTTAGTTTGGTGTCTCCACTAGTCTTCAGTTCTTCCTTGATCACAATCTTGGTTCATCAATATTGCAGCAGACGAAGATGCTTTGTCATGTCATTTATCTCAGTCTAATTCAAATCTTGTTTGAATACCTACGAGCCTCACAAAATTGAATAATCTTATGATGATGAAAAGTACCTCCTAGAATCCTACCATGATGAATATTTTGAAGAAAAAATGACTACAATGATAATGTTGAAGTTATCATTAGAGTTTGAAACCCTTGACAAGTTGGGACAATTGTGTAACAAGAAACCAAAGGAAATCTCTGGAAACATACCAACAAAGGGTCTACTTCACATTACATCTATCAAAGTTAGGCACCGTACTGAAGGAAGGTATGATGACAAGATTAAATTGTTTGGCATCCTAGGTGTTAAGGTTGTAATGTTTAAGAAATATTTTTTAATATCACTACAAAGTTAAGTTAGACTAAGAATCCATTAAATCATAAGCCTATGATGTATTATGAGGTACTACATTTTAAAGTAAGAAAATAGTAGAAGTGTCAATAAATATTTTTGTAGATCCCAATACATAATCAAATGCAGTATGAGGACCAGATATTTGAATTAAATTTTGAGAGACAAAAGTATGCACCTATGATTGAGAATTCACTAAGAATAACCTCTAGTACTAAGTTATAAGACTTCTTGCACCATCATCTGTATGACAAAATTGCGAAATATGGTAATTGTTGATTCATACTCCTCTTTGATCCAAAGGGAACTAAAATGGCATTGAGATACCAAGTATATTGTAGGGAAGTCACCTTTTTCGATATTGAGAATCTTGGAAGACTCCTTGAATGGAAAAAATCCAAGTAAAAGCCACAACTCTCTTAATAAGATCTTGCATCTACTACTGTCAACAATTAGGTTCTGAGAAAAAGTGTTTGGTCCAAGATGATTGAATCCATTCTCTGTAAATTGAAATAAATAATACTTATCTAAAAGGGCTTTGGAAACATGTATATGATTTGAAAATTCTAGGGAAAACCATTTTGTTTATGAACAAGCCCTTATATTAGACCTAAAACATCACTTTTGTTGAAAGAAGAAACCCTAGCCTATGCATGATGATGTGTATGAAGTTGTCTTACAAGATGGATGCTAAAGGAGTTGACAACGTTATAGATGTATGCAAGAAGTGCATAGATTAAGAGGGAGCTGACTTTTCTCAAAAGATACATATTTTATAACTTTTCTCTTTGAATAAGACTACTATTATTAATTTTTAGTTAGTTTCTTTTCTATGTATCCTTTTATTGGCTCTAATCATTCTTTCATATCCTCTTAGAGAGGATTGTACATAAATGGATAGGGATGCCTAGACATTGCCAACAGATGAAAGAATTGAAAGAACATAGTAACATAAGAGAAGGTTCCTGAATATAGGAGGAGGCAGTTTGAAATATGAACTAGATGGAAACATGGCAGCAAGAAGGTTCTACCAATAATAATGAGAGGTTCATGATAAAACATTTACCTCAATTAGAAGGGATTCCAAAAACCTTTGAAGGTCATGAAAAAGGAATCTCATGATTGAAGAAGATATTGTACTTTGAGATTGATTAGAGTAAGAATTATCTGAATAATTATTTATGATGAAAGAGGGAATCTTACATCTAAGGAAATTATATTGCCTTTAGAGGAAATTGGGAGCATAACTTGACATGAAGGATATTTATTTGATACATTACTACTTGATACTTGATATTTGTAAAAAAATTGGTAGAGACTTCCTTATTCAAGGGAAGCATGTGATCAAGATCCTTCTAGAATTTGGATGATGGAAGTTGATTGGTTTTGTGAGATCTTTGATCCAATTACTAGGTTGGCAGTGTTGATGAGCAAAGTTCTACTAATGGTTGTTTCTAATTAGTGTAGTGCAAAGTTCCAACTCTAATGCTTGGAAGTGGTGATCCTTGGGGACTTCATGCTCAAATTCATCCAAAAACAGATCTACATCAGTTAAACCATCATAATAGGGTAATTTCCTTACCTTTGATTAAACACAGTGCAACGACTTCATCATCATATTACATCGCAATGTATACACTTCATACAAGTGATTTTGCGAATTCTCTAACTCTTTGTCTAAATCAGAGGTGCAGGAACTCTCTCTTCCAATGCAATCCGTCCATCTACCGTTGGATTGATTAGGAACTAATCCTGTGTTGTTATCATGTAAATATGATCCAGTTCATCGTCACTTTTTTCATAATAGCGGACTGGCTCAGTATAGCGTGCCCCTTCTGCAAGATCCAGTGGCACCATAACCCGCAGTGACTTTCTTTCAAATGACGTCGTCCTTTTCTTTAGATTAATGACCCCATTCATGTTAATAGACCAGTCAATTCCCAAGAGCGTGAGGTAGGGGTTATAGTCATCAATGATTTCTATAACCTAAAAGTTGGCCATTGCGCTCGCACCTTCTATATGAACTGTTACTCCATATAATCATCCCATGGGGATGAGTTTCTACTGGTTCGCCATCCTAAGCTGAATCGAAGACCACTGTAGCACAGGTCTCCCCATCGTTTCCCATGTTTGTTTTGGTAATACGTTCGCATCGGGACGCAGATCCAAAATGACCTGGTCCATCTCATAATCACCTATTTTCACGGTGAGCCTCATCTCGCACCATGTTCATGCCTTATGTTTGCCAATTTTTTTGACCACCCAACGTCCATCAGGGACTTTCTCTTTGTTGGCACATTTATTTATTAATTCCTGTAGGCCTTCCACAGCTTTGCTATCGTGCAATAGTGTTATGCAGGTCTCTAAAAATGTAGTGAGTACAGAGGGATCAACCTTTGTAAGCACGTCGTTTTCTTGTGTTTTTTCCTAGTTCCCTGAGGTGGAGGCCTCAGGGAAGCTCTTCTTGGCTTCCATAAACATTTCCTTAACGCGATCCAGATCAAAGATGGCTTCTTTCTATGGTGCTTTTTGAACCCATCCTTCCTCTTCAGGCTGTTTAACCTTATCAGCGCCAGTCATTATTCCACTTCTTAGCACAATGTTAACACTTTGATATTCTTCACAGGGCTCAACCCTCATTATCTGTAGATTCTGCATAGGCTGTTGAGCCTATGTTTTCTTCTATTTCATTTTGGCTACTAGCACCGGGCATTCTTCTATAGTATGGTCAAATTGTTTGTAATATTGATAAGATGGGTGTAGGATTCTAAAACTCTCGCGCATAGTGCTCTAGTTGTTTGTAGTTGTAGTAGATAATTTGACCGTGGCCTCTACCAGGTCCTCCTCCTCCTTGACCCCGTCCTCGACGCTGATAAACTCCGCACACTCCTCCGGTACCCTGTTCTAGAGACCAAGTTTCTGTTTGCATCTGGTATGTAAGTGTTGTTTCCATCATCAACTCATAGCTTCAACAATGGTGCTCATAGTGGCCCATAGATTTTCAAAAGTTACAGAAAACTTGTTGGGGTATCTAGATGAAATTTTAAAGTAAATGGAAATTATCCATTGCATGTTGTCTAGTAACTTGAAAAATAGTGCACCATAGTGCATCCCCCACGCTCGACCCTGCTAGGGATTCTAGCTTTAGCGGAATTATCCCTCCTCCTATAATATAATTCTCGTACATAGGAAAATGGTATTTGTCGTGCCCTTAGTCTTTACACTTCAAACACCAGACTTCTACGTGCACTTATGGTTTAGTCCTTGTATTTATTCAAACTTTGTAATTCTAGGTATAAGCTAGCTAATTGTGAGTGGATCTGTTGTACTGCTAGGTTCATATCCCGAATAGGTGATGCATGCAGCCTCATCATGATTTCCAAGGCTTCTGATTGTGTTTATATCTTCTATTACGACAGAGCAATTCTCAAGTGGGGCAAGAGCGACGCTATAAACCATTCTTGATGCTGGTTATCTGTGATCTGCATGTTAGCTGCTCTGATCTAACACTTCAACCTTTGATCAAATTCCAAGGACGTCTCATCGACCCTTATCATTATTCATTTAAATCCAATTACTGACTGTGATTCAGACTTAGGCTTACTAAATTCTTTGTTTAAAACCCCCGTAGTCTCTTCTATCATTGCAAGAGGATTATCAGAACAATACTTAATGTACCAGGTTAGCACACGATCCTCCAAAGTAGTAACCAATTGTGCCTTCTTTATACTGTCATCAATAATTTGTTGTGTTGTCCATACAACGTTTGCAGAAAAGCAGAATTTCTCTACATCATCACTTCCTATGCCTTTGAAAATTAGCATCTTCATTGCATTCGCCATGTTGAATGGTGGTGGTGGAGGTGGAGGTGTGGGTGAAGCCATGTGCGGTGGAGGTGGGGGTGGAGGTGGAGTGGAAGGATGATTTTCTCAGGGAATCCCCTGAGTTATTAGCTAAACAACGCTTTGCGGCATATTCCATTCTGCCCCTTCATCATCGCTTGAAGGAGGTCCAATCAATGGACTATATGTTGGTCCTAATCCTTTGCGATTTCTAAAGAACCGTCCACTTCAAGTAGTTCTAAACATCAAGGTAATAGCATCACCTGTTTTTCGCATCACAAAATTTTAATCTAGTTATTCAATGATCTTAAATACTTGCCTCAAGTATCTTTGAAAAATCATCGCTCCACTTCGCTATAGCTAATTTAGGTATCAACTGAAAATTTTGTAACAATTCATCCCAGAATCCAATCGAGCCAATGATCAATAGGCTGCACGATCTTGTTTTCAGAAGCTTCTAATCGTCACACTAATTGGTGAGCCCACACTATAGGACAATCGAGTTTCCACTGTCCTTGACTTTCTATTAATTTGCTAACCACTCATACAATTCAATGGTGAAAGTGAAGAATAATATCTCGTGTATCTCTGTATACAGATAATTGTTCAACAACTCTTCCTTTGACAGGTATGGATTCCTATTTTCTTGCACCACAAACTCATGAATCTTCTGATCCAACCACTTTTCAATTTCTTTCTTGATTGGATTCCAATGATACAACATCACAGATCTCTTTCAAGTAGATCCCGGTCTCGGCAACCAAACAATTTGTTGTCTTAGGGGGTCCTGACCCAGGTTCATAGTTAGTTGTGCCAACCAACAAAACCCTACACTACTGGCCCTTTTGGCAACAACTGGCATAGTGCAATCTGTAATAACACTCGAAGAAATATGAGGGCATGCAAGAACCAAGTTTTTTCATCGAGAGACTAGTGTGATGTCTTCCAGTGCGTGAGATCTACCTTCGCGCAGATCGATAACCTCTTAGGGCTCATTGCTACAACTCTATTAAAGTAGCCTTCACACCTTTATGAAGGTCTACGATAATTCCTTGCGGACTTCTAATAGTCAATTCTCCTACTTACATGCATCAGAGAGCAGTTATAAATTAGTTTTTGCGCATATTTACTTAAGTCATTAGTAAATGTAAGAGAAATTACTAGAGTCTTCGTGAAAGTATTTAAACATGCATTGCGTACATAATTAAGACTTATTCAAGAGAATCACATAACATTCAATCAATATTTCATAAACAGACCATTTATTAGTAGTATATAACATTAATAAAGATAAACATAATACTCAGGAATTCTTCGGAAAAACTATCTTTATTGATCTTCAATTCAAGGTTAAAGACTCAAACTACCTTGCACACACAGCTACAGGGGTCTCAGCACTCAGCTGCGGACTCTTCCTACGCCTTCGCACACTCAGCTGTAGAGCCTTTCTTTCCCTATCTAAGCACAGGAAACAAAGCCTTCCTACCCTATCTCCTCTCCCAGACTCTTCAATCGACCTAATTCTCTGTCTTTCCTCATCTTCTTCTCTTTACTTATACTTCTACCACTGCCTTAGACTTTCTAAGTCACACCTATTTATAAAATTTTCATACAATTCCATGGTCCACAGACCATGGGTGAATCTCAAAACTAACTCAAAATTTACATAAAAGGAGGGGCTAAGTCCCTTTGAACCCTATTCATCTACGTGCTCTGCATCCTCAAATCATGGAGAATTTACATTGTTTACAAAATTGTTCCAAAATTTGGGTTATCTTAACCCCAAACTAACCCAGGGGACCCCATCCCAACACCCTCTAAGACTTGGCCTACCTCTGTTTCATGTTCTTGAGGAGGGTCTTCCTCATGAGTTTGAGGTTCACTAGCTTCCAATAACTGTTCTGTAAGGTTTATAGAGTCTCGGGATTTAGCCAACCATGATGACCTTCTCCTTTCTCTGGTAAGTAGACCTAGAGAGAGGCCATCCTATTTTATACCCTCGTGAATTTTTGAGAGGTAGAGATCTTTGGAGTCCTTTCCACTGTGACATTCTCAATTTATTCAACTTCTCCTGGCTACTTAGCATCAACTAGATTTTTTTTGGGTTCTTAGTTGGGTGCTTCATCTCTTGGTAAAGTCTCTGCAATTCCCAAGAACTATCCCCAATTTAACTATGATTGGTTCAGGTTTTTGACAATTATTAATTTTATCATTCCATGGTGGCTCACCATCGAAGGCTAAGGCTGATCCTCGAACCTTTTAAGTCTCACAGCAGTTTCATGTAGAACTGATCTTAGAAATAGGGTAGGTTTAGAGATACCTTTTGCATTAGTGTTGCCAAGAAATTTAGGTGTCGTCCTCTTACCACATCGTAGCATCCATCACATGTGATATATATTTGGACCACTCATTCTAGTTCCTTCTATGGTTCTGGAAATGAAGTAGGGTTGTACCCCTTACCTTTCCTTACCAATTCTTCCCCATGATTTATAAACAACGATGTTCCTCTCTGTAATGTAATGTGTATCTCGAACTATTTCTCACCTTCTAAAGGCATGCCTGTTACTTCAACCAATACTTCTACATTCACCTGGATTTTTCTGCCTTTGACTGTCATCATTCCATCATTTAGATTCCTTATGAACTCTAAGGCCACTACACCGTCAAAAACTTGCAACTAGGGGAAATATTTTGTCCATCTCACTTGATCCAATATGCTTCATGCTTATTCTGAAATCAACAGTTGTATAGGTTCACTGCATATTGAGTGACCACCCACTTTCATTGTTTTTGTAAGGAGAAATCTTGGAAACAAACTAGAAACAACAATCTTAGTAAATCCATGGTCGAAAATATTGTGTAGTAGTAAAAACTTCAAAAGATCATAGTATACAATGATTGTTGCAAAGTTTACAACTATATGTTATATTTGGTAATGTTTTCACTCACCGCCCGTCCCCACACACCCCCACACCCCCCCCCCCAACCTCCTGAAGCAATTAAAGGCCATCCTTGACCATTTACTATACATAATTTGGTAGATAATTGACATGAATTATGAAGATAGGAGAAAATTAACTTAGCATGATGGATTAACCATGAAGGAAATGGAAATAATGGTGAGGCATGCGACTCATTTATTGGAGGGATTGATCGTGGATTGTGTTGATGAAACAAGGTATTTGTGACACCCAAGGTATTAAAAAAAATCATGAAAAAGCATGTGGAAAAGAACTTTAGGCTTCGATCATGGGTAAAATGGATTAAAATACCTTTAGGCTCTAATCTTGGGTAAAATGGATTAAAAGACCTTTAGGCTCCTATCATGGGTAAAATGGATTTTCATTGAAAGGTTTCCTTTAGAGGGAAAAAATAAAAGAAATTTAAAGTAGATTTAAGAATTCCCCAAGATTTATGTTTCTGATATGTAGAATAAGAAGTAATTATTGATACACATTCATCATTACCACCTTCCAAGGGAAAGAAATAAGCCCCTATAGTAATTTAGTTCTTTTCCTTTGTTATTGTTTAGGGAAAGAAAATATGGTTATTTTTTAATGGAAATTTGAAATGTACTTTGATACCACAGGCATGTCTTTTGCTACCAGTAGGCATCTATAGCCTCGACAAGGTTTCCTTTTAACTCCTTGATATGCCACTATCCCATTTCACATTTTAAAATATTCACATATTTTTAGTGTTTCTTTAATTATTGAAAAAAGGCAATTTTTATGGTGTGGTAACAAAGCGATAACACTACTCTTCACTAGAAATAATGAGAAGAACAAGCCAACTTATGATGAGACCTCTTGTCTTGCGATCTGATGATCAGAGGCCATTACCCTTGCTTGTTGAGCAGAGCGGTAATGTCACCACATTAAATCTTATGACCATGGTAGGTCGGCTCGTGATGAGACCTCCTATCCTTTGTCCGTTTTCTTTTCTTATTTTCTTATTATGATAAAAGATTAGTGAATGGGGTGGATTATCAACTCCTTAAGAGTTATGGATGGTGTAAAAAGTATCACAATGATTACCTTTTTTATTTTCTATTATTCTAACCAAAATTTAATTTTAAGGAGATCAAAGAATTACAAGAAAGTTTTGAGAAGAAAGAAAAACTCTTCTAGTGGTATTTTGAAGAAGTGTAGGATAAATATCTTTATAAACTTATAATATCAGGATTGTTTTAAAGGTTTACGATTTTTTCAAAGTCTAATTTAAAAGTTTCTAATAATATATTTTCTAATGGAAATCATTCTAGAAAGTTATTAATTTTTACCATGATTCCAAGGAGGGATTCATAATTAAAGGAAAAATATTCTAAAAAAATAACTTAATGTTGGAAACAAAGTTAAAACTGAATGAAACAACAATTACAACCAAGGAAACAACACGGTAGATAAAGGAACAATAACTGTGACTGAAGGAACAATGGCTATGACTAAGGGAACAACAAATGTGACAAGGGAATAGTGGTTGTGACCAAGGGAACAACATATGATACTGAGGGAATAATGACTACAACTAAGAGAACAACAAATGTGACAAGGGAACAACAGTTGGGACCAAGGGAACATCAACTGTGACTTAAGGGGACAACAACTGCAACCTAAGGGAACAACAACCATGAGATAAGGGTACAACAACTGCAACTTAAGGGAACAACAACTATGACCTAAGGGAACAACAACTGCAACTTAAGGGAACAAAATCTACGAACTAAGGGAGCAACATCTGCGACCTAAGGAAACATCAACTATGACCTAAGGGAACAACGACTACGATCTAAGGGAACAACATTCCCCCATGTTTTATTATTGTATTATGAAGTTTATCTATTTACTTATTATTACTTATTATTATTATTATTAAATTTTATTTTTTTAACGATTTCCTCAAAATATACATTATGTACAAAATGGAAAGAATTTCAAAAAAGGATGCTTTAGCGAGTTGTAGCTACGAGATTACCTCCCTGATTAGCTAAAACTTGAAAATATGAATCATTATTTGCCTCATGAAGAAAAGACTCCCACATAAGTGATTGGTGATATAGGCGTAATTGGTGTCCATTGGCAAGGAGAGATATGCGAGTCCCATCAATGGTAGTAAGGCTCACTATACCATTTCCATGAAATTTGGTGACCTCATATGGTCTGAACCATGTAGTTTGAATCTTCCCTGTGAAATCATTGAATCTAGAATCCTACAATAGTTCCCAATCACCTTTTTGGAAAGCTTTCCTTTTTATAAGGCGATCATGCCATTTGGCCCTTTGTTCTTGAACAACAGCTGTGCGTTGTAAGGTTTCTAGGTGTATTTCATCCAATTCATTAAGTTGTTGCAGGCGGTATTTTTGTGCTTCTGTCATATCCATTCTGAATTCCCTTTCAGTTTTGAGAGTCTTAATTTCAAATTCTATTGGGAAAATGGATTCCTTCCCAAAAACGAGTTGTTATGTGAATAAACAGTAGT
The DNA here is from genome assembly GCA_000404065.3 of Pinus taeda. NCBI lineage: Eukaryota > Viridiplantae > Streptophyta > Pinopsida > Pinales > Pinaceae > Pinus > Pinus taeda. Next base: position 94,499 of record APFE030841110.1, on the reverse strand, counting down.
GTTGCACCAAGTTGTTAGGTAGGCCCATAGGGCCTCAAGAAGCTTGGTGGCCTAGTTTCGGCAGTTGGTGGATACAATTTTCATTAGAATCACCTCCATAAATTTATTTGTACTTTCCACCTGCCCATTTGCTTGAGGATGGTAAGCAGAAGTAACCCTTTGTTTGATGTGATACTTTTGCAATGTAGCAGAAATCTTGTGAGCAGTGAGTTGTGAACCTCCATTTGTTATGATCTCTTTGGGAGATCCATATCGTACAAATAGTTCAAAAGGATGTTAATAATGACCTATTCTACAGATTTTGAGAGAGCTACCACTTCCACCCATTTGGTCACATATTTTGTTCAGACCAAAATATATGTATTTTGGTTCGAAGGTGGATTAAAGGGGCCCACAAAATCTAATAACCATCTTTCAAAGGGTTCAAGTGAAATTTGAATTTGTATGGACATTTCATCAACTTGAATGGGGCGACCAATCCTATAACAACTATTATAGCTATGGACATATTTTTTTCATCCTTAAATATCGTGGTCCAATAGTAGCCCATTTGCAATACTTTATGCCCAGTCCTCCGAACAACAAAATTCCCACCACATGGTTCGTCATAGAAATATTTAAAGATATCATAAATATCATCTTCCCTAACGCATCTGTAGAGTCTCCAAAATGTATTCAAAATATCATCCACTTACACCTTTATCACCACCATTTCACTCACATGTCACAACTCCATGACCATATAACCTTTCATTAGCCTCCATTTTCATAATTATATGGGTTACCTTTGTGTTTTCCAAAAGTTAATGATTTCTAGTATTATAAGTGAATTAAATGGTTAAAACTTAGACAAATGACATATACTTGCTAATACTTAAAAGTGGCTTGAGTTTCATGACACGTGTGGGTCATTTGGAAGCTTCCAAGGCACCATTATGTGGCCTCCAATTCTCAAATTCGAATTATCTTCAAGATATGGAAGAATATTTGGATAAAGGTCAAAGAGGACATGTGTCTCATCATTACCTATTTGAGTTGTAACTCTATGAGACTTTCTAGGGATCTAGGGAGAGAATAATGGACCTACATTAATGAGGTAACTTCTTATATTTTTGTGTAAATAGGAGAGTCTTATCCTTTGAAAGGCATGTGTAAAGTTGGAGATACTCAGGTGGAAAGTTAAGATTGCTTATGAATGAAATTTAGATTTAGCACCATGCTCATGAGTGATGTTCACCTTGATTGGTAATGCTTGCAATGGGAGCCTCTCAACTTGCCATATCTCATGCTTTTGGATTGGCCACCTACAATGTGTGAGATTTATTGTTTTTCATATAATTAGATTTATTGTTTTTCATAGATTACGATTTATTTCTTTCATATCTTTTCCTATGTGAGAGGTTAAGAGTGATTGGCTTTATTTGCTTTCTACCTAGAAGTTAAGACCATTTGTTTTTATTTTCTTTCATATCTTTTCCTGTGTGAGAGGTTAAGAATGATTGTTTTTGCTTTCATTTCTGAAAGAGTGGTGTGCTTTTCAATTCCTGCAAGATTGAAAGATTAAGATTTCAATTCCGTGTGTTGTACTATAATTGTACTATAATTTCTTTTGAATTTAGTGATGAACTATAATAGGTGAATTTGGTTTTTCATTATTTGGTTTCATAGTTAGATTGATCTAAATTGAAAGTTAATTTCTAGCATATATAGTGCATGCATTCTTTGCAAGTTTTACGAAACCCCCGGGTTGACAATTAAATGATAGGTAATTAATTTGCCTCAACATTTTGGCACCATTGCAGCTAGGGAAGTGTACATAGGAACTAGCTTTCAATCCAGAGTTCATTTTTCAGTTTTTTCTAGGTGCATGATTAAAGCATGTAGATGCATAAATCACTTAGCTACATATCACTTTTATAAAAATATAAAGAAATTCGATAATAACCATTTATGGACAAAGGATCTAGATTTCAGATTAAACATTCTTTGGAGTACAAGAACTATAGTGAGGAATGATATGGAAATGCGATTGTGCCACGACATTCATCCATTCTTCAAGAGATCTTTGCGGCAAATCTAAAGGTCAAAATGACTTCTCATGTACTCATGCACAATCAGGTACATTTTTCAAATTTGGATATGAATGTTCTAGAAAGTCTAATCCGTAAATGGCTCCATTGGAAACATTCATATACTTAAAAATAAAAATAAAAAAATCTTTCAAGTAGGATAAAATAGGAAAAATAAAATCAAGCTTGATTGCATTTTTTTAAGTTATTGATTGCATTTAAAAAAAAATTTCTTGATCGCATTTTTTAAAAGTTTTTAGACTTTAAAATCTTCTAGAATTTTATTTATTTTCTTGCATTTCTTCATTAACCTCACAAAAATATTTTCAATAAAAAAAATCATTTTTGATAATAAAAAAATCATGTTTTGATAATAAAAAAATCATGTTAGATTTTCAATTTAAAAAAAAAAAAATTATGCTTTTTAATAAGGAAAATGTAGATTTTTAAATAGAAAATATAAATTCTTTTTTCCAAAAGAGATTGACAATTTAGGTTCGCATGTGACCTGTAAAGAAAAAATATTTTCGCGTTAGCTTGGAATCCAAATTCAAAGTTCATCATAATAATAAAAAAATAAAAAAAAAAATCCTAGTTTGAATGTGCACAACTGTAGAAACGACTAGTTTTTGAAGCCTAGCCTGATTTGGCCCATCCATGAGACTTATTTGTAGGATCACTTGATGTGTTGTGGGTGTTAGAGTCAGTCTTTGCAGCCTTCCACCAGTGATCAAACATGCTCTTACAAAGTGGTATTTAGGGTTTTTCAAGGTTTCATTAGGTTATTAAGGTTTCCAAGGTTCCATTTCATTACATAAGACAAACATGTAAAGAGTGATCAAATAACATCCCTTCACCATGTGAAGATGATTTCTAAATAGAAATGCTTATTTCTTTATGTAATTTTATGTCTTTCAAATGTAATAATTTCACCATCCCAAGCTATTAACTTAGTGTTCCAAAGATGCTAGACCATCAAAAGATCAATTTTTCAAAGGAAATAATCAAGTGAAAAGGTAAAGTTTCAAAGGGTTAAGTGCATGCCAAAGGGAGTTCTTTTTTCCAAGGGTGTCCAAATCATCATTTTCCACAAGCACTAAACCCTAATTTCCTCACCCATTGAGCTAGGGTTCTCTATGGAATCAGAGACATCTGAGTATATGAGGCATAAGGGAGGTCATTTCAGTGAGTATGAGGCCATTCCAATGTATACACATTATGTCTCCATCATTTTTTAATAATTCATTCCAAGGGACAAATCATTTGCCACACATAGGGCCAGTTTTTCTTCAAACTATGTTTTAAACCAAACAGGGAAGAATTTGGAAAACATTAGAGAGGGTTTTGTCCACAATAGGCCAAGGAAGAAAAAAATCCTTCACTTTTTACACATGTGTCATGGTTTTGGAGAAATGTCAAAAATACATTTGCCTCAGGAGGGTTGATGCACTTCTGGAGTGACCTTGGTAAAATCCATATTTCTCCTAGCTAGATTGACCACATGACTTTCTTGATGAGTCAAATGATAACTAGACTCAACGAGATTTCCAGTGAGCTATCATGAGCTCAATTTGGAGTTGAGAAAGATCTCCAAAAGTTGACTGAAACAACACTCTGCATTTTGGCAACCTCATTATGCACATTTTGACCAGTCTTGGGAGATTAGGATTTTGACAGGGAAAATGAGCTCCAAATTGAAAAATTGAAGATGTTCTAGAAATTATACTCGACAAGATTTCCAATGAGCTATGCCATGCTCAATTTGGACATCGAGAAGGCAGTCAAAAGTGGGCTTGAATTGGTGCTACATATTTAGGAGGTGGCGCTGTGCATCTGTGGTTGGCACTGCGCGTTGAGAAGAAGGGCCAGAAAGCCCTCAAAACTTCAAAATTGCTCTCTCTTACCTTCATTGCAAGGTTTTTGACCTCCCTCACTACAGTTTTGTTTGCATTTCAAAATTTTAAGCATCATTTCCCTTGGTTGTGCCTAAACCCTAAATTTTCCCCTAGTTATTCCTAAAACCCTAAATCCCCATTGTTCCTCCTATCACCAATCACTACAACTCTAAACTCTTTCCCATCCCTTTATCCCTATTCCCCTATCCTTTTATCCCTTTATCCCTATTCCATAACATCCCTATCCCTTTATCCCTCTTCCCCCAAGCACAATTTCTCAAACAAAACAAGACTTCCCTCTCATTTTTATCATTCCTACTCCCTCATTCATTTTCTAGTCCATAAGGTCATATCCCATCCCCTCACTCCTAAAAACACTCTCAGTCATTCCCTTCATACAACCTCAAGCCTTGCAAACATGGACAGAGAAGACATAAACTATGAGGAGGCTAGGCTAAGGCGGGCCTTGAAAGGAAAAAAGGAGGAGGACAGGCTTCAGATGCTTACTGAAGCTTCCTTGGCTCATCAGGACACTTGATGAGGGTGCTTCTCACCAATTTTGGGCATGTTTGGAGAAATTTTTGTCATTTACCAATTTTTGAAATTCTCCAAACACGAAAACTGCTTAGACATGCAGCGTCGCTTTTTCTAGGGGCGCCCAATGAACAAATGGTTTGTATTTTGGGATTCAGAGTGATGAGTACATGCACCCTAGTTATTTTCAAAGTTTTTGGGGCAGAAATGGTCCACCAAAAGGTCAAAAAACACCCTAAAAATGACCTTTCTACCACTTTTTGGACACACAGAAGTAGTCTTGGGAGAATCACGTTTTTAGTGGACAAATGAGCTTCAAATGTAGTAATTTTAGGTATTTTGGAAAGTAGACTTGAAGACCTTTCCAATGAGCTATCCTGAGCTCAATTTGGATGCCAAGAAGGCCTCCAAAAGGGACCTAAAAGCAACATTGCACGTTGGGCCAGTGGCACTGCGCGTAGGGCAGATTTTGCTGAGGATGCCTATTTTTCTAGTTTTTGACTATGTTCATGGATTCTCTCTCATGGATGATGATTTACCTTTGTAAATGATGACTTGGCATGTAATTATGATAGATAAATAGTAATAGAGGGTAGATTCATTGCTTTAGAAGTCGGTTTGAGCTCAAATGAATCAATTTTTCACTTTTAGAGGCAAGTTGTTGAGATGCCTATATTCTTGTTTCTCGTTCAGTATTAGTTAGATTAGCTCCTCATCTTAGGGATTCGACCCCTGAGGATGGGAGGAGGTTGAATTCATGTCTATATCTTCTTCTTCTTTCTCATTGTAAAGGGTTGGACTCAGCTGGATGCTTAGACCTTGATTGTACATCATTCTGTAGAAGTTTAGCAGGAGATTAACAAGAATTGCAGCTATTTTTATGGGATCCATGTGGTATGGAGTTTTAGTACAGTTTCATCTTCTGTGTTCATATGTTAATGTGTTTTATGTATTCCATTAATCATTTCATTACTTCTAGTTGATTGTTTTCAAGTTGATAGGTAGAATTCATTACATCAGTGCTCTGCCTTGGGAAACCATTCACCATTTCATGTTTTTTGCAGTCTAGGAAGGATCCATGGTTTTCACATGATCTTCTTAGCTTCTCACCAGTCTAAAACATCTCACACCATCAAGCCCTTGAGTGATAAAGCATATGCCTACCTAGCCCCATTGAACACCCTGCAATTCAGACCTAATTCCCTAGCCCTAAACTGTCCTGCTCCTCCTGATCCAGCAAAACCTTTCAAAATCCAATCAAAATTTTGTTCTACTATACCTATCCTAATATCCTTTTACCTAATCTAGTCATCTTGGTTGACATCCTTACAGAGAGAGCCCTCTCCTGGCCTAGTAGGTCTAGCTACTTGGCTAATTATGGTTTGTGGTTACCCTGGCATTGCCTTCCTTCAGCCTGAGGTTCAATCTAGGTGATAACAGTGGGTATGGTCGATTTTACAAGGATTTATAATCCGAAGGTGTACTTAACAATATTTAAATTTGGGACTATGCATCTTAGGGTAATTCACAGGGCTCTTCGTAGCCGATATCTGGAGCTAAATGAAAAGAACTTTGATTTTAGGCCTAGCATGATCACAATCAGCCTTGATCTGAAGAGAAGAGGAGGCTTTTTGCTGTGTACTTCTACGTTGAAAGTGGTAATGTATCTTCTCGGATGTTGGAAATCGTTTAGAATATAATCATAGTTGAGCGTTGTGATGCAATATCAGCAAGGTTTGCCAGTCTTTTGCTATCAACTACGTTGACAATTGATGAAACTCTAGAAATATACTACCTTATGAATTTAATGCTTTAATCTATAGCAGTGGGAGTGAACTTTGCTATCCAACAATTCCAACAACTTGGAAATGAATTGAAGCACCCAGACTATTGGAATTTCCTTGTCGGTCACGATAAATTCGATGATGAAAGCTCCCTGGTTCGAGGCACGGAGGACAGTGAATTTTCAAGATCTCTAGATGATGAAGAAGGATCCACTATTCAAAAGTATACTTTAGCATTGGTAGAGGCCAGAAAAGATCCTTTATAGTGGTTGGATAAATTTATGCTTCATTGCGATCTTTAAACAAGAAGCCATCCGTCGATCCATGATCCTTGCTTGTCCAACACAACAACTTCAAAACGTCAGTTTTAAAACGTGATTTCTGGCCAAATCAAAACGAATTTGAAAATCATAAAACATGGTTTTTTTCTTAGAACGGGATCAATTATAAAAACCAGGAATAATTTAGCAAATTCATAACTGATTGGGAGAAATTCAAGATTCTATGGAGCCCTATTTTCCAAATTACGTGAGAAAAAATGGATTTAGAATTTAATGCATATACAGTTGCGGCCATGATGGAAGGAGAAAATCTAGTTTTCCTAATCTAAAAGAGGTGGAATATACATAGAATTCATAGATCTTCCATTTCTTTGGCAAACTTGTAGAAAAAACCAAAAAAACCAGAGAAATTGCAGTGGTGCATGTGTTTTATTATGCAACATGTGGTGCACTGTATCGACAGAAAATCCACAAAATATGATACAGGAAAGATAATTCTCCTATTCTCTAGCTTCAGAGGCATAGATATTAATATACCAGTCAAGATGCAATCCCCGGACGTAGGTATGACTTTGGACACATGCCATAACATCATCATCATGCTAGAAGGAGGTTCATATATAGTCATTGATGCCTAGCACAACCTGAAGAGATGGAATTCGTAAGTGATTATATCAAATTTCCACTTGAAATTTTTCTTCTACTTATCACTAGAACTTCATTGGTGCATGCACCACATATCATTTTCATTTAGGTTTTAGCACTCATGTTTTGAATTATAGTTCACCGAGGGTCAAAATTACAGGTTTCTTTTCCACATCTGATTTTAACAATGATCCATTGCAATAGTAGTAGTGCTGGCTTTGATGTTTCATTTTCATGGATGATAAGGTGTACTTATTTTGATTATTTAGTAGAGGAGTTCATTATACATCCTACTATGAAGGTTATATGTCTTCCAAAAAAAATAATATAATTTTTATTATTTTGCCTTTTTAATAAAATTTGTTTACTACATCAATAAAACAAGTAGGAATTTGCTCACTTTTCTGGAAGAGGTATTAATCAATTTGAAGATTGGACTGGTGTTATTTGTTCATAATAAAAATGCATAGCCATGTGTACTTAACTGTATGTTCAATATTTTAGGTATAGAAACTGCACAATTCTGCAGCTACGTATTTAACTCAATGGTCTATTTGTCAACAATGCATTCTAATCAGAAAATCATGATCAAAATTTATTGGATTTGTCTAATGATGATGTTTTCAAGCATGATGTAGGAAAGAAGAAGAAATATGAAGACACTTTATCCGCAATATCGAATGATGAAATTCTTTTTATTGAGGAAATTGTTTTCTTTTAGAAATTGGATTTATTATCACGATTGTGAAATTGGACTAACCCTTTGAAACAATGACATGTCATGAACCTGTTAAGTATGCAATTTTTTCATATGTATCAAAAAGAAATTGATCACTTTTCCTTGAACACACTTATGTTTTATTGCAATTTTAGTTCCATGTTTATTTTCAAGTTCCAGGACTACAGAGAATTGAAGGAGGCCAATTTGTGCATGATTGGTTTTATACGACCAATTTCAACAGACGTGAACCAATTAAATCCATTTCTATCATCCATAAATGCCATCATTTTTCCTCTCCAAACTCACAAACTATCCAGACATTTTCACTAAGCATTGGCATCGTCATTTTCCTTGCAAAGAGTTGCATGTTTTCCACTTACATTTTCCATATTTTCCATAATTTCCATTCATTAACCCATTAATAGAGACATTCATCCGCTTACATGCTGATTTTTCCTTTTTCATTTTGTTCGCTTGTTTACCCTCTTGTGAGTTTCCTTTCCATTAAATAAAATTTGATCCAGTGAAAAAATTTCCATTCATAGTCCTTCCAAAATCATCATTTCATACTTGCGTTAGATGATGGAGGATTCATTAAGGCCTCCCTTCTAACAATTCTTGGCCTATCGACATCAGCACATTATCTAGGTTCAGGGCTAGAGTCCTTATTAGTACCTTGAGGCTTGTATGCATCAATGACAAGTTTTCTCGCTGACAATCATGGGAATACATCAATGTCCCTTGATTGTTAGATCTTGCAAGTGGCTTGACATCAACTCATCTATTCGCACTTAGCAAGATGTACTTAGGTACCTTGGCATTCGTTGACATTAATGGCAAGTTTGCCTCGCATTGGTTAACGACATTCATCAATGGCTAGTAAGAAAATGACTTCTCTTCATGCTCAACAACAACACATTTATTCACATGACTAGAATTGTACCATTAGGTTTTGTAGCAGGTGAAGACAATATCATTTCAACGTTTGGAAGCAATTACACCAGATTTAGTAGCATAAATTAAGAATCCACTTTCACCACCTCATCCACTATTTATGCAACCAAGAAGAAGATGAAATTCTACATTCTATTCCGTGATCCAACAACAGATACAACTTCTCTACATATGCAAAGTTTGTCCACTTCCTAGATAAGTAAAGGTATGTTCTTTTCTACCTTTTAATCATAAAATTCCTTGAATACTAAAATTATAATTTTTGGAAAATACTTCACCATATTTCCTTTCTCATTTGGAAAAAAAACCATAAACACCTTTAGTTGGGGGGAAGGGACATCCATTTATTATTACATCCATATCACTTCATTTCATCCCAACATACTTGTCCTAATCATTATAATTGCATTATGGTTCAAAAGTTATGTGATTTGCAAATAAATCCTTAAATAATGAGCATATTATATGGTTGATTTAAAAATGCATTCTTAAAGATGTTCAATGAATCTTGTAGCAACAAAAAGAAACAAGGTATTGAAACACAGGAACCAATACCAATTAAGATTTGGTTGTCACACAAGAACCAACCAAACATGTTACAATTCAATGTATGACAAGGAATACTTTGCAAAACAAAATAAAATTGTCAAATTCCATCAAATGTAAAGTTTAAGGACATATGATATAAGCCAAGCTCATTCAAAAGCAAATCATGATTAAGCAATGTAGTAGATTGCATGAGGACATGTAATAATGTCAATTGGGGGGAATGTAGATTCTCCAAAATGTATTCAAAATATCATCCACTTTCACCTTTATCACCACCATTTCACTCACATGTCACAACTCCATGACCATATAACCTTTCATTAGCCTCCATTTTCATAATTATATGGGTTACCTTTGTGTTTCCCAAAAGTTAATGATTTCTAGTATTATAAGTGAATTAAATGGTTAAAACTTAGACAAATGACATATACTTGCTAATACTTAAAAGCGGATTGAGTTCCATGACACGTGTAGGTCATTTGGAAGCTTCCAAGGCACCCTTATGTGGCCTCCAATTCTCAAATTCGAATTCAAGAAATACTAAGGCATAGTCTAGTGGCAATACATCATTCAAGAACTTTCTCCAGATTCTGTAAAGCTTGCTCAAATTCATTACTGTAGGGGGTAAAATCATCCATGTAGAGTTCAATTCCTTTGGTGATTAAATCAGAAAAAATACTTAGGATTTCTCTTTGGAAGGTGGCTGGCACATTACATAGCCCAAATGGTAAAACCCTATATGTAAAGGTTCCCCATGGATAGGTAAATGTGGTTTTGTCCTTATCTTCAGGAGCATTTTGGATTTCATTATATCCACTGAAACCATTAAGGAAATAAAAAAAAGTCTTTCAAGAAAGAGTATCAAGGCCCTGATCTACAAAAGGAAGAGGGAGATGATCTTTTTATGTAGCTTTATTCAATTCCCTGTAATCCACACAAATTCTCCATTTTCCATTTTTCTTGGGGACCACAACCAAAGGTGAAGCCCACTAGTTGCTAGAAATAGGATATATAAAATTAACATTAAGAAGCTTTTGGAGTTCCTATTTTACTATGTCCCTAAGGTGTGGGTTTAATATTATTTGTGGTTGGCGAATGGAATGGGAATCTTTCTCAATGTAAATATGATGTGTACATAACTAAGGGTCGATGCCTTTCATACTAGAATACTCCCAAGTGAAGGCCTATTCATATTTTTGGAGGACCTGAATCAATGTTTCACATTATAGTTCATCCAGGTTAGCGTTGATGTTAGCCCCAAGAGTTAGCTTAATCGGTCAAGTCAGGGCCTCACCATTTGGAAGGTTACAGGGTCAAATCCCGAAAGCCCTTGGGGTCAGGTCTTGTTATAGGCCGAGGGGCATTAGCCCTAGATTTTCTCGTGGACATAGCATGACCCGCTAACGGAAGGTAACCATGAACCACAACATTAAAAAAAAATGGTTAGCATTGATGTTCAAAGTCTTCCCTGGTTCAATTTCAATGGGATTATTGTTGTGAACCATAGTTGTGAGTATATGATCATCATCTGGAACATTAAATGGATCTCCCTGTGCCTCATTATTGAACACTGACTTTAACATTTGGCACGTCGGATTCCCAATAGTAGTTGGTTTGTTAATAAAACCACTAATCACATCATCCTCAATCTGCCTTTTAAAAGTAAGAGGTTCATGTAAAGTAAGAGGAGGGCACACATTTTTTTCTTGATATTTTGGATGAGACAGTTGATGATTATTAATTGATAGGCTAGGTCTGATGGGTGGATATAGTGTTGGCATTATGGCACAGGTTTGGATCTATGGCACAGGTGTTGTCCTTGATGGCAACTATCTTTGGTAACCGATCTCAGTTCAGGCACTCAGAAAGAAGAAAAAGACATATACGCAGGTTTGTCTAGACGAAGGCGCGTATACACGCGGATTATACATTACAAAAGGACGTATATGTTGGGGATCATACTTTTGGTCCATGGTAGTTAGTTCTTGGAATTTGAACCTATGTTTTGGACCATGGCGTCTCATCAGATGTGTTGATCCCTAGTTTTGGGTTCATGGTATTGAAATGTTATGGTTTTGCACCATGGTATTGAGGAAGGCCTAAGACTATAAAAGAGGAAGGAGATCATGTGGCAAACTATCATCTAGATTATTATTGAAGATTTGAAAAGGTGCTAGAGCTGGTATATTGGTAATTAGGTTATGTTGCAGATCTAGATCTGAATGAAGGAGGAACCTTGGTGCAAAAGGAAGGATAAGTTCTATTCATGGGTCATAACTTTAAGCTTGAATGATAGTATCTTTGTATGATTTTGATCTGCTAGATGTGGCGCTTACTTGATCTATAAGTCTGATAAGCTGGGTTAATTAGTGATTGACTAGCTGGAAGAGTGTGTTATCCTTTATAGATATGTACGCAGGTTTAGTGAAGCGAAGGCGCGTATACACGTAGTTTCGGTGAAGTAAATACACGTATACGCAGGTTGTTCCATACGTAGATGCGTATGCACGCAAGTTGCAGGCTGTTGAAATGGCGTATATGCTTTAAGTTGTGATCTAATTGCTTCTGTTTATTGCTGCTGAGTTCTGGTTTATGTTTCAGTTGTGTGGTTTCTGGTACTGTGTTTTTGGGTACAGCTGTTAGAGAAGTATCTACTTGATTCAGATCTAATTGGTGAAAAGGAGATTGGTTGATGGAGAAATTCTTGATGATTGATTGATGTTCATGGATCCAGTCTGAAAATTTATGAAATGTGGTCCCTAGAAGAAGGAGAAGGCTGTAGCCATCTGTAGGCCAGCACCTACGTACTAGTATCTTGGCTAGTACAAGAGCTAAAGGGGGTTGTAGCTCCCTTCCAGGAGAAGCTGGAGAACGAGAGAGAGTTGTAGCTCTTTGCAAGTTGCAACCTGCGTACTGGTAAAGGAATGCACCAGTACATTGTAAAAGAAGTTTCTAATTAAAGAAAGATAGAGACGAATTGCAGCAGGTGGTTTTCACCCACATTGGGTTTCCACCTTATATCTCTTGTGTTCTTGTGTGTGATTGTCTTTTTGCTCTATTTTACTGTCTCTGGTTACTGGTTATTTGATTCTGCATCACATATTAACAATCATAATAAAAAATATAAAGTAAATTAAAAGTTTGCTTTGTATACGCGGGTTTCCTTCTGCATAATTGCGTATATACGCGGGTTTAACTAGCTGAAGTAGCGTATACAATTGGTTTTGAAAAAGGAATATTTGACTTGATAATACTGATTCACCCCCCCTCTCAGTATTATTTTCAACAATTGGTATCAGAGCCAGGTCCTTCTGAAGAAGCTTGATCGCTTGAAGGAAGATCTCTCATCATGAGCAACTACGAGAGGGAAGCATCAATCAGACCACTGGTTTTTGATGGAACAAACTTCGTATACTGGAAGGTTAGAGTTACTGCCTATCTTCAATCTCTGGGTACTGAAGTCTGGGATATCATAGATATAGGGTATACTTTTCCATCATCAACCCCCACAGATCCGGCTGAGAAGAAGAAATATTGAACGAATGCAAAGGCGGTCAATACTCTATTGGGATGTCTATCACAGTCTGAATTTGTCAAAGTCATGCAGTATAAATCCGCTAAGGAAATGTGGGACAAGATTGTTCTGAGCTATGAAGGAGATGATCAGGTAAAATAAGCAAAACTTCAAACCCTCAGAATTCAATATGAAAATCTCAGAATGTACAATTATGAAAGTGTGGCTAACTATTTTCTTCGGGTAGATGAGATTGTTAATTATATGAAAAATTTGGGTGAAGAAGTAAAAGAGGCTGTTGTGGTTGAAAAAGTTCTAAGATCTTTGTCCCCTAAGTTTGAATCTAAAGTTTCTGCAATAGAAGAAAAGGAGAACCTTCAAAACCTTAAAATGTCACAATTGCATGGGATTCTAACTGCTTATGAAATGAGGAAGGAGGACCATCAGATAAGAGAGAACCTGCCTTCAAAGCTTCTGGCATAGGAGACTACTATGAGTCTGGACACATATCAGAAGAAGAAGAAGAATCAAATTTTGTCAAAAATCTTCAACGGGGCACTGGACGATTCCGAGGTAAGTTACCTTTCAAATGCTTTGCTTGTGGAAGAGTAGGTCACTATGCTTCCAAATGTTCTCACAAGGATAAGGTTGACAAGGGGAAGGAACCTGTTAGATGGAACAAGAAACATAATGCAAATAAGAAAAGCTGTTACACTCATGAAGATAGTGATGGACTATCAAATAGTGATGAAGATGAACGAGGTAATCATTATAAACTTTTAATGGCCTTTGAAGATGATGATTACGTAGATGCTATAGATGTGGATGAATTCTATGAAGAGATTTCTAGACTCAAAAGATGCTTAGAAGAAAGGAATATGATCATTGATACTCTGCAATCTCAACTTGATGAAAAATAAAAATCTCTTGAGAAGTTAGAATGTGAAATTGTTGGTTTTAGAAAAGAAATTGAGAAAACTAAGGCCCTTAATCTTAAATTTGTTAAAGGATCTGAAACTATGGATGAGATTATCAGTGTGCGGCGTTCCCCTCTAAACAAGACAGGTCTGGGGTATAATGGAGAAACATCTCAAGCTTCCACCTCCAAAAGTTATCTTGATACAACAAGAAGAAGTGAGCAAAGGCCTAACAGAAATCATCAGGTAAATCAGGGATAGTCTTCCTCAAGGACGAACAAAGAATATCAAGAAAATTAGGGGCATGCTACCTTGAGGACAAACAAAAGCTACAACCAGCCACAGGTAAAATCTTCTCAATTTTCTTCAAGAATGGATGGTAGTAGAAACTACAATCGGTTGGATGATAGTCGCAGGAATTTCTTCTATGGCCAATGTTTCTCTTGCCATAACTTTGGTCACAAAGCAGCTCAATGTGTTGCCTATAAAACAATCATGACTAGAGAAGCTCAAAAACAAAGAAGTATGCCTGCAATCACGAAGAGGACCTATAACAACTTTTCCGCCCTTGACAGTGAAATTGAATGTTCTATTTGTAATAATTTTGGTCATGAAGATTCTGAATGTAGGAGTAGGTTTTGCAAGACAACTCAAAAGGAACAAACCTCAAATACCAAAACATGGAGAATGAAGGAACCACAACCAGAAAGATGTGGGATATCTTTATATGCAGAAGGACAAGAAAATCAATGGTACATCGACAACAGGTGTTCGAAGCATATGATAGGTGATAAAGAAAAACTTGAGTCATATACTCCTTTAGAAAAGGGAAAGAAAGTTTATTTTGGAAATGATACCCCTGCAGCCATAAAAGGAAAAGGCATTGCTCAGTTGAAAGAACAGGTCAAAGCTGGAAATGTTTTATATGTTGATGGTTTGAAGCATAATCTATTAAGTGTCAGTCAGATGTGCGATAATGGAACCGAGGTGACATTTCGATCAGATGGGTGCAGTGTGCGTGATCTTGATAGAGGAAGAACAGTACTCAAAGGCAAAATAACTCCAAACAATCTATACATATTTGAACATGGAGAACAACAATGTTATTTGAGCAAGAATGATGAACACTGGTTATGGCACCGGAGGTTAGGGCATCTAAGCTTTTCACAAATAAGGAAAGCATGCAAATACTAGGCAATTCGTGGTCTTCCAGACATCAAAATTCCAGACAACAACATATGAAAATCATGTCAGTTTGGGAAGCAAACCAGAACTAACTTCCTTGAGAAGGAAGGATCAGCCAGTAGACCTCTTGAGCTAGTTCATACAGATGTATGTGGACCATTCAGGAAAAGGTCACCTCGAGGAGAAGAATACCTTATATTATTCATTGACGATTTCTCCAGGATGGTTTGGTTAGGACTTATGAAGCACAAGGACGAAGCATTTGAAAAATTCAAATCCTTCAAAGCCTTGGTTGAAAATGAATCAGATTACAAAATCAAGTGCCTCAGGTTCGACAGGGGTGGGGAGTTTATCTCAAATGAATTTTTCGATTTCTGTGAAGAACATGGAATAAGAAGGGAATTCTCTATAGCTAGGACTCCTCAGCAAAATGTAGTGGTGGAAAGGATGAACAGAATAGTCCAACAAATGGCTCGTGCTATGCTTGATGAGTCTGGAACTCCCGTAACCTTCTGGGGTGAAGCTGCATATGCTGCGGTTGTTATTCTCAACAAAACAAATGTCTGAGTGAACATCACTCAAACTCCGCATGAGCTCTGGTATGGTGAGACTCCTTCGGTACAACATTTCAAAATTTTTGGGAGCAAATGCTATATTAAGAATACTGATGAACAACTTGGAAAACTTGAACCCAGAGCAGATGAAGGCATTCTCCTTGGTTATTCTCCCTACAGCAAAGCATATAAGTGTTACAATAAAAGACTTGGAAGAATTGTTGACAGCATTGAAGTAGTGGTTGATGAAAAATGATACATCCCTAGGCAAGTAAATCATGAAGACATCGAAGAGGATGGAGACTACTCTCCAAATCAGAAAGATGATGAAGAGGAACCTCAAGAGGCACTAGAGGAACAGATAAGGATATAAGAAAGGACTCCATCTAGGTATGTTAAGAAAAATCATCCAGAATCGCAGATTTTGGGGCAGAAAGAAGTAGGTGTACAAACTAGAAGAACAATTGCAGAAGCCTCAAGCTATTTGGCATTGCTCTCCTCCACTGAGGCACAAAATGTAAAAGAGGCATGCAAAGATGAATGCTGGATCAAAGCAATGGATGAAGAACTTGAGCAAATTGAAAAGAACAACACTTGGGAGTTGGTTCCTAGACCAAAAGATAAGAATGTCATAGGGACAAAATGGATCTTCAAGAACAAGTTGAATGAAAATGGGGATGTTATTAGAAACAAGGCTAGACTTGTTTGTAAAGGGTATGCTCAATAAGAAGGAATAGACTTTGAAGAAACTTTTTTTCCTGTTACTAGACTTGAGGCCATCCGAATGTTCCTTGCTCTCTCAAGCTTTTAGAAATTCAAAGTATTTCAAATGGACGTGAAATTAGCCTTTTCGAATGGAGACTTAGAAGAAGAAGTATACATTGAGCAGCCAGATGGTTTCATTCTTGGGAATGATCCAAATCTTGTATGAAAACTAAAAAAGGCTCTTTATGGTCTTAAACAAGCTCCAAGGGCTTGGTACTATCGTTTTGGACAAATATCTTCATCAACAAGGCTTTTCAAAAGGATCAGCAGATAGCAATCTTTATATAAAAATTGAAAATGAGAAATTGCTAATACTTGTTGTGTATGTAGATGACATTATATTTGGCAGCAATGAAGAAGCTATGAGTCAAAGCTTTGCCTTGGTGATGCAAAAAGAATTTGAAATGTCCTTGCTTGGAGAACTGACATACTTTCTTGGATTGCAAATCCAACAAAATAAAGGTGGGATCTTCTTATCTCAAACCAAGTATCTCAAGCAGATCTTGAAGAAATATGGCATGGAAGATGCAAAACCAGTATGTACCCCCATGGTCACAGGATGCAGCCTCAGTGCAAATGATGAATCAACAACTGTGCATCAACTAACCTACAGGTCTATGATTGGAAGTCTACTTTATTTGACAGGTACCCGACCAAACATCATGCATGCAGTAGGAATAGTTGGGAGATTTCAGGCAAATCCAAAGGAAACTCATCTTCAAGCAGTGAAGAGGATTTTCAAATATCTTCAAGGGACTCAAAACTATAGCTTATGGTATCCTAGAGATACAGATCTCACACTTCATGCTTATACAGATGCAGATTGGGCCGGAAGTGTGGATGACAGGAAGAGCACAAGTGATGGAGCATTCTTTATGGGTTCCAAATTAGTATCCTGGTTCAGCAAGAAACAGAGTTCGATTGCCTTATCTACAGCTGAAGCAGAATATGTGGCAGCTGCATCTTGCTGCACTCAACTCCTTTGGATGATGCAGACCTTGCAGGATTTTCAAATCACTTGTACACCACCTATTCCCATCTTATGTGATAATACAAGTGCAATCAGCATTTCAAAAAATCTTGTCATGCATTCAAAGACCAAGAAAATACCGATCAAGTATCACTTTCTTCAGGAACAAGTGTTGGAAAAAAAGGTCAAATTGGAGTATGTTCCTTCTAAGGAACAAGTTGCTGACATTTTCACCAAACCACTGCCCAGGGAAACTTTTGAATATCTCAGACAAAAGATAGGAGTTGTTGATGTATCATCTTGCTGTTAAATCTTATCAGTTTCAAAGAAAAATGGGTGTACGCGTGTTGGATAAGGAGTATCCACGTACATACACTGGTTTGTAGAGAGAAAGTCGCATATATGGAGGCTTGATGGACATCAGAAGGAGCAGGCTCTGGTTGAAGATATTCTGATGTGGGTCTGATAGAGACCATCCGGCACAGGTTCAGGGGGAGCAGATAATCTTCTAATAATGCATTGTTGGCATTATTTTAGAAGCTTTTGGTTCTAGTTCATACCTGTTGTTGATTTCAACTAGAACAAAGGCAGAGCACGAACAGAAGGAAATCTTGGTTGTTGATCTGAATGATGATTGACAGTTGTTGCTGCTATCAGTTGTTGACGACTTTTATAAGTCATGTTTTAAATATTCGTCTCTATGTCATGTATTTCTTTCTTATACAGTGTCAAGGTCATGTAAAGGCCTATATTGGTTTCCCCACTATGCTTGGGATGAAGATGTAATGTATTTGGTCATCATATGTAAATTTATGATGTATTCCACTCAGTTGGATGGATGATCCCCACTTGGTTGGGTGATGGATGGATGTATTAAGTCTTTTGGTGATAGGAAGGTCTTGTATTGTTGCATAAGTCTTGCTTCTTCTTAAAGAACATCCTTTTGCAAATCTTGCCTACAGTCAGGGGGAGCATGGTCAGCACAGCAGTACAGAGATTTCAGCATGCACTCAGGGGGAGCACAACCCTTTGCTCTTGATGACAAAGGGGGAGAATGATCTTCGGGTTGCCATCAAGTCCAAAGGGGGAGATTGTTGGCATTCTGGAATAGGTTTGGAGCTATGGCACGGGTGTTGTCCTTGATGGCAACCTTCTTTGGTATCAGATCTAAGTTCAGGCACTCAGAAAGTAGAAAAAGACATATACACAGGTTCATCTAAACGAAGGCGCGTATACACGTGGGTTATACATTACAAAAGCGCGTATATGTTGGGGATCATTCTTTTGGTCCATGGCAGTTAGATCTTGGAACTTGAACCTATGTTTTGGACCATGGCGTCTCGTCAGATGTGTTGATCCCTAGTTTTGGGTTCATGGTATTGAAAGGTTATGGTTTTGGACCATGGTATTGGGAAAGGCCTAAGGCTATAAAAGAGGAAGGAGATCTTGTGACAAATCACCATGAAAATTATGATTGAAGATATGAGAAGCGCTAGAGCTAGTATATTGGGTGGTGATGCAGATCTGGATCTGAAGGAAGGAGGAACCTTAGCGCAAAAGGAAGGATAAGTTCTATTCATGGGTCATAATCTTTAAGCCTGAATGATAGTATCTTTGTATGATTTTGATCTGCTAGATGTGGCGCTTGTTTGATCTATAAGTCTGAAAATCTAGGTTAATCAGTGATTGAATATCTGGAAGAGTGTGCTGTCCTTTATAGATCTCTACGCAGGTTCAGTGAAGCAAAGGCGCATATACACGCAGTTTAGGTGAAGTGAAAGCACGTATACGCAGGTTGTTCCATACGCAGATGCGTATGTACGCAAGTTACAGACTGTTGAAATAGCGTATATGCTTTAAGTTGTGATCTAACTGTTTCTGCTTGTTGCTGCTGTGTTCTGGGTTCTGTTGTGTGGTTTCTGGTACTGTGTTTTGGGTACAGCTGGTAGAGAAGTATCTACTTGATTTCAGATCTAGTTGGTGAAAAGGAGTTTGGTTGATGAAGAATTTCTTGATGATTGTTTTATGTTCATGGATCCAGTATGAAAATTGATGAAACGTGGTCCCTGGAAGAAAGAGAAGGTTGTAGCCTTCTGTAGGCCAACACCTACGTACTAGTATCTTGGCTAGTGCAAGAGCTAAGGGGGTTGTAGCTCACTTCCAGGAGAAGCTGGAAAACGAGAGAGAGTTGAAGCTCTCTGCAGGTTGCAGCCTGCGTACTAGTAAAGGACTACACCAATACATTGTAAACAGAAGTTTCTAATTTAAAGAAAGATAGAGACGAATTGCAGCAGGTGGTTTTCACCCACATTGGATTTCCACCTTATATCTGGTGTTCTTGTGTGTGATTGTCTTTCTGCTCTGTTTTACTGTCTTTGGTTACTGGTTATTTGATGTTGCATCTCAGATTAACAAACATCATCTTAAAGTTTAAGTAAATTAAAATTTTGCTCTGTATACGTTGTTTTACTTCTGAATAGTTGCTTATATACGCGGGTTGAATTAACTGAAGTAGCGTATACAATTTGGTTTTTGAAAAGGATTATTTGACTTGACAATACTGATTCACCCCCCCTCTCAGTATTATTTCCAACAATTGGTATCAGAGCAGGTCCTTCTGAAGAAGCTTGATCGCTTGAAGGAAGATCTTTCATCATGAGCAACTACGAGAGGGAAGCATCAATCAGATCATCGGTTTTTGATGGGACAAACTTCGTATATTGGAAGGTGAGAGTCACTGCCTATCTTCAATCTCTGGGTACTGAAGTATGGGATATCATCGATACAGGGTATACTTTTCCAGCATCAACTCCCACAGATCCGGCTGAGAAGAAGAAATATGAAACGAATGCAAAGGTGGTCAATACTCTATTGGGATGTTTATCAGAATCTGAATTTGTCAAAGTCATGCAGTATAAATCTGCTAAGGAAATATGGGACAAGATTGTTCTGAGCTATGAAGGAGATGAACCGGTAAAAAGGGAAAAACTCCAAACTCTCAGAATTCAGTATGAAAATCTCAGAATGTATAATGATGAAAGTGTGGCTAACTATTTTC